>PVJH01010061.1:0-69741 GCA_004026705.1 Nesogale talazaci | reverse complement strand
AATCCCCAACAAATGCTTCCCATTAAGGAGCCCACATGAAACAATCTGGGCTAACAAGGGGATTAAGCCTTTGAAATGTAAACAGAGAAATGTAACAGTGTAACAACCACTGGAGGCCAGAGGCTTAATTGGAGCTGCCTAAAAACACTAGTTTCCTTAGGGAAAAGGAAGCAAAGACAGCCCACTGGATACTAAAGATGTGGGGGTGCCGGTGGGATGGGGTGGCAAGGGGGCGTCTCCCTAGGAGCCTGTTCAGGAGCCTAAGGGTTTAGGAGTGGGGTGCTAAGAGCCTGGGAATCTCTCTGGGGCTGACTTGTGCCCCACAGGACAGCCTTCTGGAGCATTCCATGTTGTCATGAAAATCTGGAGTGCAGTGTTCTCCAGCCCCACCTCCTCTCCCTCCTCTTCCTCATTTCCTTGGCCTGGACCTGGGGGCCCAGAAAGGGCCTCAAATGGACACCTTGCAGCTGCTGGCCCATCAGCTGGACCCTCAGCCCCAGTGAGCACGCCCCGGAGCAGATCACCTTTCTGCTGAGGAGAACTCACAGCTGTGACTATAAAGCACACAGAGAGGAGTCCAGGGTGGCAGTAGGGGGAGTGGGGAGGGGGTTGGTGAAGTACCTGCCAGGCTGCTCACTGGAGGGGTGGTGGTGAGAACCCCCCCTCTGGCAGAGAGACCTGGCTATCCACAAACACAGTGAAAGTCAGCCCCTGAGAACCTGAGAGGCACCGCTCTCCGCCCAGGTCAGAACGGCAGCCATGAATACACCGAGGTTGCCCTTGTGCCAAGAATCTCAAACTCACTGCCTTCAAGTCCGTGCCAGGGAGACCCTCCTAGCGAAACACTGCCAGTCCTGAGCCATCTTCGCATCGCGGTTATGCCGGAGCCCTCTGTGGCAGCCACAGTGACAATCCATCTTGCCGAGGGTGGACTGGTCTCTCCTGACAACATGTCAGGAGTCTAGCGACGCTGGCGGGCAGAGCAGAGCTGTTCCTATGGTTTCCCAAGACTGTCTTCATGGGAGCCGATAGCTTCATCTTTCTCTCTCGAGACAGCTGGTGGGTTTGGATCTCGAACCTCGAAGTTAGCAGCTCAGTGCGTACCCGGACACCCAGGGGGTTCCCATGGTGAAGACAGAGCAATGAGCTTCACTGAAGGGGCTACGTTCTCAGCAGCTGGTCCTGTAGTCCAACTCGGACTTGGTCTCCGTTTTCTGAGAAATGCTCTTCGTGCCTGGTGGAGCCCAGACCCTCTGGGCCCTGCCCGAGTCATCGGCATGGTCATCAAGTAAGCTGTGCTGGGCGAGAAACACAACCTTCTCCATCACACCATTCCCCGAGAGTCGGACAGCAAAACAGAAAACCAGGGAAAGAGCAGGTCTGCTCCCAAAGCAGGGTGGGTGGGAGGCATCCATCGTGCCGATGTGGACCACCAGATCTGCCCGGGAAGAAATCCGTCCAGCACGCACCTTAGAGGGGTCAATGGCTAGAGAAAGACACCATGGCAGGTCAGGTAGAGGGTCAGCAAAATCGGACTGGCCTCAAGATGGATGGACACAGTGGGTGAGGGGCGCACAAGTTAAGCACTGGGCTCTGGAGTGAAAAGCTGGTATCTGAGGACAGCCCGTGGTTGTGTAGGAGGTGTGCTGGTATAGTGGTTATGCACTGGACTGAGAGCTGCAAGGTCAGCGGTTTGAAACTTCCAGCCACTCCTCTGGAGAGAGAGAGGGCTTTCTACTCTCGTAAAGAGTTACAGTCTAGGAAAGCCACGGGCGGGTTCTACTCTGTCCTAGAGGGCGGCCATGAGTTGGGATAGACTCGCAGCAGTGACTTGGGTTTTTGGAGTGTTTGCATGAGAGAGAGAGCTGTGGTCTACTCCTGTAAAGACCGCGTGTGTGAGAGTGAGTATGAAGCGAATGTGTGAGTGTGTCCCTGTGTCTCCTCCAACTGGTAGAGACGCTGTGAGTGTGTGCGGGTGTGAGTGTGCCCCTGTGTCTCCTCTGACTTGTCGGGTTGGAGGAGAACAGGCTGCTGGGCTTTCTGGGCTGGGATCTTTATGGGACCAGACAGGGAGGCTTTTCTGCCTGGGAGAGATGGTGGGCTGACTTATGCACCCTACAACCAGGGCCCCTTCCTGAAAGGACTGTACCTAGAGAACCTTAAGGGGCAGTTCAGCCTCGTCACGAGGGATTGCGATGAGCTGGGGTCACCTTGCTGCCACACAACAAGGACAATTAAATGAAGCCCATGTGGAGCTGGTGCCCACACACAGTGACCCTGAGAAGAGGGCGGAGCTGGCCCCTGGGGCTCCCATGGTTGTGACTCTTCATGGGAGGAGATAGCCTCAACTTGCTCCCGAGGAGCAGCCGGCGAGTTGGACTGTGGACTTTTTGATCCGCCGTGTGATTTAACCACCACACCACCAGGGGTCTTGATAGGAAGAAACACCAAACCACACAGACTGCCTTCCAGATTGGGAGGAAAGAAGTGTGAGGGCAGGCTGTCCTATAATGAACCCAAACGTATTTATCCCGGGGTTCTGGCCACCGAGAGATTATCAGGGAATGAGGGATACCCTTTCCTGGCTCCTGGCCACCCTGTGATGGGCCACATCCTGGTGAGCGGCAGAGGGGTCACCCAGTGTGCTAACCCAGGGGCCTCTTCCCAAAACCAACCACACAGACCAGCTAATGTCAACAATCAAGTTCAATCGTATAACAGGACGTGGTAAAGGTAGTTAACTATACCTTGTTTCATTTTTTGATTTTATAAATAAGAACCCAAAGCAGACCCATTGTCAGGGAGTCAATTCCGACTCGCAGGCCTGGGCTTTTGGAGAGTGTCAATCTTTACTGGTACAGCCAGCCTCATCTTTCTCTGTGGAGCCGCTGGTGGGATCCAACAGTGACCTTGTGAGAGCAGCCAATTCCTCCTCCCCCCCTTGCACCACCAGGGCTCCTGTGTATATGAATACTGACCACAACATTTCCTGCAACCTCTTCCTGTGGTGAGGAACAGCATTACTGGTGTGACACTTTGTCAACGAGTGGGAACCTTTGTTGCTGCTGTTGCTCGGAGCAGCCAAGGAGTCAGTTCCGCTCACGGCGGCCCATAGACAAGAGAAAGAGACACCGCCTGGGAACAAGGAGCTCTTGTGGCATGAGTGCTCCAAAGGGCACAATTCGAAGCATCATTTTAGATGGGAAATCAGGACGCTCTGACCAGAACCCACTGAAAAACTGTCACCCTATAGCGGCCATTGCCAGGGAGTGAGCAGGGGGGACTGCCCCACAGGGATTCTGAAGCGGTGGTGCTGCGGGAGCAGACAGCCCGGGAGGCAAGTGGTGGGTTTGCACTGTCTACCTTTCAGTTAGCAGCTCAGCACTTACCCGATGGTGGCACCAGATCCTTTCTGTGCACGAGCCACGTCAAACCCAGTGCCACCAATCCATTCCACCCCACGGAGGCCCCATTACAGTGTTTCAAGGAATAGCCTCATCTTTCTCCCACAGAGGAGCCAGCGAAATCAGACGACCAGCTTTTCCATCCACAATGCAATTTTTTTTTGTTTTTTTGGGGGGGGGCATCACTGCTCTCCGGTGGTGGGAGTAGGAGGCCCAGCCCCACTGCTGGAATTGAACCTCTGTCCCAGTGGGCCGCAGTCCCGCGCACAATCACTGCGCCACCGGGGCTCAGCCCACACAATGCAATTTCTAACCACTATACCATCAGGGCTCTTCCTCTGGAACAGGGTGAGGCCTAAATCCAATGACCAGTGTCTTTCTGTGACGCGGGGAACGTGGACACAATGGAGGTCAAGGTTGCATTTAAAGTGAGCTGGGACAGGATTCTGAGTCATTTGGTAGTTATGATGCAGTCATCCCCCACAGTGAGATTCAATATGACATCATCGCCTCCATGATGAGATCGGCTATGAGCAGCCTATCAGTTGAAAGGGAGTTTTCTCAGGGATGTGATCTGCGTCCAACACATATGGACATTCTGGTGATGCTCTCTGATTTTTTGCTCCTTCTGGATCATGCATCTGACTTTTCACCATCTGACCTTCGTTTCTTGGAACTTGAGACAGTGGCCTGCCCTCGTGCCTTTGGACGATGGGTTCATTCACCTCCGCAGCCCTTGAGGCAGCAGCCTGCCATCTGACCTGCCCTTTTGGGTTCCTTGGCCTCTGCAGCTGTGTGAGTCAGGCTCACACAGGAGTAGGTTTGATGACTTGGCACTTGCCAACTGACACCCCCATGAGAGACATTTCCTTGATATCACTCTTTTCTCTGTGTACATACCCATATCGGCTTCACTGGTTGGGATTCGCTCTAGAGAACCATCTTGAGACAGACAGGCAGACCCAGGAGAGAGGGCTATGTGAAGACAGGCAGAGCCTGCAGTGATGTTAGCAGTTTTGCTTTCCCAGTGCAGAGTAGAACTGTTTACGTGGTGATGATCAGTGCCACACAGCATTTCAAGGGGACCCTCCTAGAATGTAGGCCCACCTTAGCAGCAGGAAAACCAACCCTCACACATGTGGGCCACCACAGAGCGGTGTTGTTTATGGGGGCAATGGCACTTGCTTTGTGGGGTTCATGCATTTCCTATGTGCCATTAAAGTTGGCCATTCCCAGTTCACTGGGAAGGAGATGGAGCCCTGCCACAGACATCCTGGGACTTAACAATTCTGATGCTGAGTTTCCTGGAACAGATGCTGAGAGAGAAGCCTAGGCAGGAAAAACTTTCCGTCCATCTGTCCATACCAACCCTAGGAATGGTGGACAGATTGTAGCAGGTGTGTGTCATGACCCACGTAGCATGCTGTGGTCTGGATAAGGCATGAGAGCAGGGTGCCAGACAGCAGCAGCCAGAACAGACTGATCACCAAACTGGTGTCCCCATCACTAGTACTTCACACAGACTGACCATTTTATTTCTGTGCTCCAACCCAGCTGGCCAATTATTAGCTCCATTTTACAGATGAGGACACCGAGCGACCAAAGAGGTGGAGACACTGCTCGGGATCATACGGCCAGCGAGAGGGAGACTCGGGCTGTCAAATCAGGCATTCTGCACCCAGAAACTTCATGTTTTTATTTTTAATTGACATATAATTCACTTTTGATACAATGTTAATGTATACAGTCCTGAGGTCTTAGTTGATTCACAGAGTTGACGGACCATCGCCACTAATTATGGAACCTCTTCATCTCCCCACAAGGAGTCTCTCTTCCCTTTAGTGTCAGCCTCACTTGCTACAATGCACCCGACTTTGGCAATCATTACTTTCTATCTCTCTGGAGTCACCTAACCTGGACATTTCCTGAGGATTCCTGGTGGCACAGTAATTAAAGCATAGGGCTGCTACCAAAAGTTCAGAGATTTGAACCCACCAGCCCCTCCCTGCGAGAAAGATGAGGTCATCTTCCATAAAGATCTGTAGTCTTGGAAATTCAAGAGGGGTGGGGAAGCACTGCATGGGACTGGCTTGGATGGCACTGGGTTTGCTTTGTTTGGGTTGGGCTTGGTTGAGTTGGTTTGGTTTGATGGATTGGTTTGTGGGCTGAGTTGGTTTGGTTGGGCTGGGCTGGGCTGGGTTTGTTTGTTTAGTTGGTTGGAGTGGCTTGGGTTGCGTTGGTTGGTTGAGTTGAGTTGGTTTGGGTTGCTTCTGTTTGTTTGTTTGGGTTGGGTTTGACTCAGTCGGTTCTGTTTGGTTGTGTGGGTTGGCTGTCTCACATCCATGGATACATCGGGCGTTTGTGTCCCTCTTCTTTCACTTAGTGCCCTATCTTTAAGGTTCACCAGGATCAAGCTTCAGGACTCTGTTTCTTTCTGTGAGTGGATTGCACTCCGTCTAGTCACAAATCCCAATGGCTGTGGGGCTGCGCCTGCTTCGGGTTGTGACGGCTGCCGCCACAGCCACTGTGAACATGGGTGTCCATGCTTGGTGCTGACGTTGCCTCATCTCTCGTGGTTGCATGCCGAGGACTGGAGCTACTTGAGCCTGGGGTGCTTCTGTGTTTAACCTTTGGAGGAGCTGCCAGACCGGTTCCTTCCACCACAGCCTTTGATCTTGACTGCTCTTCCGCAGGAGCTGAAAGATGAGGCCATGAGGAGCTGGGGGGCTGCCATGGATGCTGTGCCCTTCAGGACCAGAGTCCTGACCACCCAGCAGCTGCGAGGCCTGATGACAGGCGTGCCCAGCTGACTCCCCTCACTGAGTGCACCAAGGACTCAAGGTCACACTGTGGGGCAGAGTGACAAGAGAGTGGGCGTCCCTTCACCCCAGAGTTCCAGGCCCTCTTGCAGCTCCTCCACTGTCCCCTCCCAGTCCTGTCCCTCTACCTCTGCCCCAGGAGCTGTTCCACTGCTGTGCAGTCAGTCACCCTGGGCTGCGGTGACTTGGAGCACAAGCAAAACTCACAGCCACTGTGTTATGCAGTAGGGACACCTCGTCTCACTGCACCTTGCCTTCTTGCATATCACAGCCATTGTGTGTCTTACCACTGGGAGATTTGCAACAACCCTGACTCCAGCAAGCCCATGGATGCCAGCTTTCCAACAGTCTGTGTTTGCTTTGTGTCTGTGTCCACTTGTGGTCATTCTCACAAGTGCCCTTCAGCATGCTGTTGCACACGTCATAGACTATAGAGTGTCAACCGAACTTTTGCACATGGGGAAACCAGAACATTGGTGTGGCCTGCTCTGTGGTGATGCTCCCGTGATGGAGGGAGTCTGTCTGTCTGGCACCAGCAGAATAGCCATGGCGCTCTAAGAGTGCTTTCCTGGTGGGTCTTGGGCCCAGTGTGCAGGCTCCAAGGGAGTCCACAGCCAGACAGGGATGACTCATCTTTTATCTGGAGCCCTGGTGGCACAGTGTGCTAGGCATTGGGCTGCTAACATCAAGGTTGGCTGTTCAAATCCACCAAATGCTTCCCAGGAGGAAATGGAGATTGTTTTCCCTTGTAAAGATTTACAGTCTCAGACTGTAGAGCAGTCCTAAAGTGTCACTGTGAGCTAAAGCTGACTTGTTGGCAGTGGGCTCCTTGGTGGGTGGTACAAACAGCCTCGGTCCCCCAGAGGCACCTCATCAGAAAGTGCATGAGCCACTGACCACCCGTGGAGCACTGAAGTCAGTTTCAGTGTGGCTCATGGGATCACCGTGACCGGGGGCAACTGGACAGTACTTGCTGTCCCTCCTGTTGGGCTCCTCTAGGAAACTGGGCAGAAAGACTCCTTCTAGGGACTCTACCCCGTGGGGATAGGTGAGAGGGTATGTGCTGGGATGGGGAACAAGTGACTGTTTTAGAATATACAGTGGCCCAGAGGAGTTGACATAAGGGCACCATCTAATACACCTCTGGCTCACTATCTCAGGCTCAGGCTCTGCTTCTGGAAAGTCCAGCTGGCCACAGGGTTGACTAGGTTTATAGGCAGGAGAAAGGCTGGAGTGAAAAATGTGCCCAGGCAAAGGGCAGCATAGACACTATTTGTGAGTTGGGTTTTTTTGTGCCAACATGGCACCCATAAGAAGATATGGGTGGAGTCTAGACTGCCAATCAAGTCAGCCTGATGGTGCCGCCAAGTGGGTGAGGCCTTCTCTTAAGGAGGATCATGGGAACTGCCCCTCTCTCTCTGCTTCAACCTCTAGTTGTTGAGCCACAAGGCTGAGATCTGCCAGAGCCTTGTGATGCTTGCACTGCCACTGGATCCACAAGACTCTGCGCCTACCAGCCTCTGATCTTCCTGAATTATGCATCATTGTCTGCATCTGTGTGAATCTACAGAGGGATTTATGGATGAGTATCAAACTTATGGCTTTGATCTGGCCTGGACTGGGGTGTTTTCCTGATATACAACTACTTCTTGATATAAAGCTCTCTTACACAAATATGAGGGTCACTGGATTTGTTTCTTTAGTCAACCCGGTCTAACACAATGTCCACATTTCCTCTGTCTATCAATACACATTTGTCTATTTGGTTCAGTTGTGAGGATTTGAGCCTTTACATTGAATTTTCATCCACACTGAGGGCTGCAGACTTTGATGGACATTAGCAAGTGCCTCAGCTCCTCCTCACATTCAGGAAGCAAGGTTGTGTCACTGCTCAGTGAAGGTTGCTATTAAGCCTTCGTCCAATCCTGATGCCCAGTCCTTCATACAGATTTCTTGCACACAGGTTTGCAGACAAGAGAAAGGAGGGGGGTGAAAAGAGCACCCAAGAGAACAACAATGCAGACGACATTACTGGAAGGACACAACCCAGATGCACATCTTTCCTGGTTTGGAGCCATACAGCTCTCTCATGTTCTGCCTGGAGTGGACAGTGCTCCTCCGGGGTAGCCAAGGAGCATGTTGTAGTGTAGCTGGTTGGCTGCAGGTGTGATAAGGGGATTCTGGAATGCAAGTTCATTGAAAAATATGCATTCAGTCCTTCATTCCACAAACTGGTACAGAGTCAAGTGCACCTGGGACTCCCTTCAGTCTCAACATGGAGCTCTACAGGGGGCGCTCGGGCAGAGGAGAGAGGACGTGCAATTGAGAAGGCAACCTGGCCCTGGCTCTCACCTGCCCCACTGGCAGGCTGCCGGAACCCTGGCTTTTTCTAAGGCCTACTCCAATGTGGGTCCTTCTTCCTTCTTTGGTGGTCATGGCGATGCACAGGGGAAGCCTTTGTCATAGAAACACGAATTAGAGCAAAAGCTGCAGGCTGGTACGTCAGGGGGCAGGATCCTGATGTGGGCAACTGACTTGGAAATGGAGTCAGTTCTGGCTCAGAGTGAACCCCCGGGCAGAGCAGGCTGTCCGGTGGGTCTTGGAGGCTGTGCATCTTGGCAGGAACAGGAGGCCTCATCTTTCTCCCAAGGTATGGCTGGAGGCTTTGAACTGTCAACGTTGTTGCCAGCAGCTCGATGTGCAACCAGCTGGACCTCCTCGAGTAAATGAGGACAGAACCAGCTGCGGAAGGCAGGTTTGCAGTGTGTGTGTCTTTCAACATGGTGGCACATTTCAGGGCCTTGATGCTGAGATGTGAAAATGCATCTTGAACAGATCCAGAGATGCTCCTCTGATGGGGCGCCCACACACCCTGCTTTTCCACACGGTCGAGAAACAGGCTCGCCACCTTCAAGTGACGTGCTGTGAGGTGTGGGTTTCACCTCCTCCAAATGGCCCCTGGGATGGGTGGTGGGGAGGGTGTAGATGCCACCAGGGTGGCCCTGGACTGATACTCACTAAAGCAGGAGGCTGGACGCAGGAGGGCTCACTCTACCATGCTCCCGCCTTCTCCGTATCTCTCAATTCCCACAATACAGGGTTCAGACGGAGAGGACTGCGCATGCTCCATCCTTCATCAAGCCCATGAAAAGGCCTTCCCTCAGCAGCTGAACAGTTAAGGCCCACGGGGAACAGAGTTGAAAGCTACTTTTACCTGCAAGAGAGCACCCGCTTCCCTGCCCTTCCCCACCCCCGCCAATTTGCAGGATCCCCTTCCCCTCGGCTTTTTTCATTTCCTAAAGACAAAAATCCATCAGAACCTGACAGCATCCAGATGGCTCGAATCGACTGTAAGATATTTCAAGGCCTCTGAGTAATTCCGTGCTCTGCGAGAATAAAATAAACTGTGTACAAATAATTCAATGAGCTCGGGGAGGGGGCAAAGCGTGTCGCAGATGGCACCTCCAGGCAGCTCATCAAAGGGAGCGCGTCTCTAACAAAACCATCTTGGCATTGCACAGGGAGGCCTCTCGTTTGATCCTGTCACAACACCGCTTAGCCTTTCCGGGGAGCGGCTTCCAGCGCCAGGGCTGCTTCCCAGCATTAGCTAATCGGCCTTCAGAGAAGCTGTCCTCACGGCCACGGCGGGCCACCAAGGGAGCCAGGGCGGAAGCTACCAGGCTTTTCTCAGGTTGCACCTGGCGCAAGGGGTCACAGCCCATGCAGCTCAGGTTTCTCCGGTATGTGCCCACAGCCCTGCCTGATGCTTCTTCTGGCCCTCAGCCAAGCCTGCTCCAGGCCTGGCGACAGTGGCCCTCCAACTGGCCTCCGCTGAAGTCGGTTGCCATCTAGCCGATGATGCCCCCTGGCATGTGGGCTGGGGAGAATTGTACCCCACGGGGCTGTCGTTCTCTTTTCTTTCCTCCTGTTTAAACTTCTTAGGGTGACCTGAGAGGGAGTTTTCCATTCAGTAGCTCCTGGCCACGTTGATTCGTGGTGCTGGCTGAGGTCCCTGGCACAGCACTCTTCCTAGCACTGCCCTCAGTACCCCATTTCCATGTGTCCTTCTGTCCTGTCCCTTCCTGTCTTTGAGCTTTGTCCCTGGCAGATGTGGTCCTCTTGATCTCAGATGGCTGGCTGCCCTGAAGAGTGCCTTCTTCCCTGGGGAGACTGTTCACCTCGGAGGCTGGAAGTTGACCCACCCAGGGGGCGGTGGTGAGTTCATGACAGGTTTGAAAGGCACCCGAGGGCCACAGTCTTGGGGACGCCACCAGCCCCTACCAGACCAGTAAGCTGATCTTCTCTAGGATGTTGCGTTTTCTCCCACATTGTCTTCCCACTCTGACTAGGCCTCCCAGGGGGACTCCTGTAGAGAGTGGTCACGGTGGTGGGTGGGCACCATCTAGTTCTTCTGTTCCCAGGCGTCTGTTCGTCCTCTGGATTAATTGTTGGCCTGGCCATTTGTTTTCTTTGCGCTTTGCTTTGACTGGGGAGGGACCACACAGTTGCTCCTTCAATTGAAGCTCCCAATTTTCAGACCCTACTCCCTGGCCCCGGCCCCCCATTGCTACTCCTCACAGTGGGTATAGAACACTGTCTTATGGACTGTCTTCTACCAACTGACCCTGGTGTCAGAGATCTCAGCTGCAGGCGGGTGGTTATGGCAGTGGAGACTAGGTGCCTTGGGCCCCCGTTTGCTGTACGCTATGCATGGAAGCATGTACAGCACAGACTGATGTATATGTAAAAATGCCATCTGCCAAGCCTCCCACAGGAGTTCCACCTGCTGCCTTTCCAGAAGTTGATCCCGACAGGCTGGAATTCTAAGCCATCTCTGGATGGACTCAACTCACCAAACCCCATGAGCAGGGAGTGCACCAGCCATGCCACCAGGGCCTCCTGGACCAGGGCGGGGTTTGCTGATCAAAATCTGCTGCCCTGGTCTGAAAGTGGGAGGGGTTCGTTACCTTTTTGTTTTTTGAAAATAGAAAGCTTTGGACATATGCTAAGCAGCGCCTGTCCCAAGTTCTGTCCAGCCTTCCCTTTAGGAAACAATGCTTTTGCAGTAGAAACGTCATAAAGGCAGGCACATGTACTGTATTTTTCAAATAACTTGCCCACAGGCAGTTTGCAGCACAGTGTGCTCACAAAAAACAGCCTAAGAGGGAAAAGGTATAAAGTGTGCTTTTCGTGTAAGATATATCATGCATTTTTAGAACAAACTTTCAAGGAAATACAAATACCCCTTAGTATTTAGGTAGAAACACACTTTTGGACTCTAATGCACGCTTATAGTTAAATATGATCACAGAACACTAATACAGGTTTCTGTTTGAATACCAATGCCTATTTGCATTTAACTACATATGCCACGTATCTCCCAAGGACAATGGCTGCAGAAGGAGGGGAACAGTCCCACTGAAGCTCTAGTGGCAGACTGGTTGTGGACTATGTCTTGGCGAGGGAAGTGTTAAAGGGAGAGGAACTGGCTGAGGGACCACCTCTGCACCTTCTCTACAAACCTGAAATTATTTCATTTTACATCTTTCTTTAAAAAATAAAGGTAGACATTTCCCCCATCCATCTGTCACATCACAGAGACAGCTGCTGCCCATGATCCCTTGGGTGCCCTCCAGGACCTGTGGTGCTTCTCTCTCAGGGGACTGTCCTCTGGTGAGCGGTTCCTTCACTGGCATCCCAACCACCCATAGACTCACCACAGTGGGCAGGTCTCAGAGGAGCTTCCAGACTGAGACAGATGAGGAAGAAAAGCCAGGTAACTGACTCACTCCACCCAACCAATGGGAACCTCAGGGGTGAATCATACAAGAGGGTCAAACGTATGTGGGAACATCCCATCCATCACAGCGAACGTAATTCCGTTTTCCATGTGCTTTCTGAAGCCCCCTCCCATTCTCTGCAAAGGGAAAATCTCATTCTGTCCTGTGGGGTCTCTGTGAGTCAGCATGACTCACTGAAGTGAGGACAGAAAACAGTCCTCCCTCCTGCATGTGGGAGGACGATGAGGGTCTCCACCCCCACAAAGAGTGACAGTCTCACAAAACCCACCTGGAAGAAGCACACCAGCCTATACTGTCAGATGAAGCCAGCCTCCGACATCACCTCACAGGTCCGGGAGGTGCAACTGCGCGGCGATAATGAATTGTTACCGTAAAGTCATGGAGAGCATGAGAAAGAGAGAAATTATGGAGTCAGACACATTTCACCTCAGCCCTGCTTGGTGGTCAGTGTGGAGAGAGAGTGAGAGGGGGGGAGGAGAGGACCTGGGGAAAGAGCAAAGGGAGGAGAGGAAGAGGGACTAGAGAGAGAGCAGCAGGGCCAGAGAACGCCTTTATTCTGATTTTATTATCTTTTGGGGACATACAAGACTCCTCATGCCAGGTAAAGACACACGTCATAGGAAGGGGCTATCCCATAGGTTATACAGTAATGAGGGGGATGATCTAGAGGTACCCACATAATAGGAGAGGGAGGTTATTGGGGTCCCCATGTGATTCTTGATGGCTGCAGCCTGACCTTGATTGCCCTTGGGCTGGAGACTGGATTTAGCTAAAGCTTCCAGGGGGAGTGACTCACTGTCCTAACAGCAGGGAGTCAGCCCTATCTTTTGTGGAGAGACAAAGGCCTGGCCTTTGAGAAGAATAACTTCCAAAGTTTCTGACCTCCCACCAGATGCTGGCAAATGGTTACTAATATTTGCTTAATATTTTGGAGGAGATATAATTGTTGAAAAGTCCTATCTTCTTCCAACACTGTATGACTACGAGGTGTCGAAGGGATCAGGTATCAGCATCAAAGAACTAAAAATTATAAATGAGGGGGAGTACAGACTGGGGACTCAAAGCCCATCAGTAGGCGAAGCGACATCCACTTACAGAAGGGTCACAGGGAGGAGACAAGTCAGTCAAGGTACAGTGTAGCAACAATGAAATATACAACTTTCCTTTAGTTCTTAAAAGCTTCCTCCCCCCCACTATCATGATCCCAATTCTACCCTACAAATCCAGCTAGACTAGGGGATGTAAGCTGGTACAGATAGGAACCAGAAACATGGGGAATCCAGGACAGATGATCCCTTCAGGACCAGTGGTGATACCAGGAGGGTAGAGTAGAAAAGGGGAACCAATTACAAGGATCCATATATAATCTCCTCTCTGGGACACAGACAACAGGGAAGTGGATGAAGGCAGACATCGGACAGTGTACAACATGACAAAATAATAATAATTTATAAACTATCAAGGGTTCATGAGGGAGAGGTGGTGGGGAGGGAGGGGAAAGAGAAGGATGATGGCAACAAATGTATAAATGTGGTTTGCATACAATAGATGTATGTGTTGATTGTGATAAGAGTCCCCAATAAAATGATTTTAAAAAAAGTCATGGTCTCAGAAACCCATAAGAGCAGTTTTACTCTGTCCTATAGGGTATATCTCAGTGGGCATCCACTCGGTGGCCGTGAGTTTTATGCATCATGTATATCCACACACAGACAGGCTGTGTGCACACAAATATATGTATAACACATGTACATATAACACACATATGTCCTATGCACATAGTCTTTGAAACAAAGAGCTGTCCCTAAGTTCGAGAGCTTTTCCTCAACACAACACTAGATGGGACTGGCATGGAAAATCAGTACCCACATTGCCTGGGTCTCCTCACCTCTGACGCTTCCAGTGCAAGAGCCGGGGCTGCCTCCTCCTCTCATGCTCACCAAGGCCCTTCAAGGAGCACCAAGGAAAGCCCTGTAAGTTCTCCTTCTCGCCACAGGCCACCAGGCAGATTCTTTAGGGAAACAGCAGGGAGCGTCCCAGAGGCAGTGTTTCCCAGAACCCTTGGGCACCCCCTCCCCCAAAGCACGCACACTGAGTGATCAGGTTCAGGTGAGCCTCGTGCTGCAGGAAGAGCAGGTAGCAGAGGATGGCAGGGCCCGCACTGACACTGAGGACAGATGCTCAGACACTGCCCTGATGGGGACATGGGGTGGCCAGAGGTTATGCTGACATCCTGCAGCACCTTGTAACCCCACAGGCACTGTCCAGTCCCCTGAGAGCTGGGTCCCAGGGCATAGCAAGGAACCTCAGTCCTCCATGCCTGCCCCCCCCCCCCCCCCCCCCCCCCCCCCCCCCCCGATTTCCCTCAGGGTCATGCCAGCCTTTTTACATGACTAATGGGAGTTGGGGGTTTGGCAGCCATGCTCTTGTGCACAAGGACCCTCTTTGAGGGTGCTTTGAAATTTGCTAGCTGTAAACGTCCCCCAAAGGCCCTTAGCCATGAGGCTCTGAGCCGTTCTGCCTCTGAACATCAGCAGGTTTGAACACCAGTCATGCCCTTGGAATCCCGAGTCTTCATGGAGTCTCTGTGGAAGGATCTGCCAAAATGCCTCAGAGAAGACTGCTCGGCCCCACCCACCCACACCACCCCCAAACCCGCTGTGAGTTCACTGTTGCTATGGGGCCATGGTGGCGGTGGCATCCTGGATCCTCCTAGTTGGGCTGCTAACTGCAAGGTCATTGTTTCAAAACACCAGCTTCTCTGAGGGAGAAAGGCAGAGCCTGGTACTCCCCCAAATAAGGGGCCAGTGGTGCCAGCTCACTCAGGTGGGCACAGTCTGCTGCCCTAGCACCTCTGGCTCTAGGGATTGGCCTAGGGCCCAAGGGCAGGACCTGTCCCATGGACGTCCCTGCTTCCTCTTTGTCTCTCTTTATGGTTGTCTTCATAGACTTCTACACTGCTGGCCAGGAAAGGTTTACAGAGCATGTCTGCTCCCCCTTGGCAGGTCAGAGGCTCCCTTTCATCTCCTGGATTGCCCTCTGTCCTCGCTGCTTCCTCCCCATGCTTCCCGTTTCCAGCCTCCCTCTTCCTGTTTGCAGTCCCTTCTCCCTCCCTTCTGAGCCGCCTCCCTGGTCAGTGCTGCCCCTTTGATCTCCCACACCAGCTGGTGTGGCCTGTGGCCTGTCTGCTGCTGGGTGGAGAACCAGTCTCATCGAGGTCAGTTCCCCACTGGAAGGCTGATTGCAGCCCTAGTGCAGAGTGGAAGTGTAAACTACTTCTCTGTCTGTCTGCAGCAACCAGAGTCCTGGTTTGCATTTCAGCTGGCAAGATAGATGAGTGGACAGGGGATCCTGACAAAATGCTCAGCGCCACAAGACGCAGGCAATGGAAGAGGATGGGCGGAGCCCCGCTTTTGTTGCTTCGTGCTGATGAGTCGGTTCTGACCCATAGTGACCCCATGCACTACAGGAGAAAACTCTGCGAGGTCCCGAGCCATCCCCCCGTCCCACTGTTCCCCTGCTCCAGCCCATTGCAGCCAGGTGACACTCCTTCCTGTTCAGGGCCTTCTTTTCCACTGCCCCTCTACTTTACCAGGCAGGATGTTCGTTTCAAGGGTCAACGCGTCCAAAGGATGTGAGTCCATGTCTTGCCATCTTCGCCTCCACGGAGCACTCTGGCCTTCTTTCCTTCCAGACACACTTGTTTGTCCTTCTGGCAGTCCGCAGTCCTTCCAGTGTTCTCCCCTGGCACCACCATTCAAAGGCAGCGACTCGTTTCCTGTCTTCTGTGCTTGATGTCCAACTCTCACGTGCTCATGAGGCGACTGAAAATGCTATGCCTCGGGTCAGGCGCAAAGTCATGTTCTCGCTTTCCAACGCTGGGAAAAGGCCTTGGGCAGCAGGTGCACCTGGTGCAACTCGTCTTTTCGCCTTTTGACCGGTGGGTCCATGAGCATCGCTTGTGGATCTGAGTGAGACGAAATCCCGGACAGTTTCAACCTTATCTCCATTGATCATGATGTCACCCATGGGTCTCGTTTGTGAGGGTTTGGGTCTTAACCCTGAGCAGCACCGGGGTGAGCAGTATGACGACGCCCAACCAGTCCACAGGAGCAGGGAGAGCTGCCCACACCATGGGTCTTAACAGGAGCAGACGACCTTCTCTTTCTCCCAAGGAGTGGGTGGCGGGCTGAAACCAACAACCTTGTGGTTAGGATGCATACCCACTGCACCACTTGGACCATGACCGGCCCAGCAGCCTTGAATACAACCCGAGTCGATTGAATCTGGTGCTGTGGCAGTGTGTGTGTGTGTGTGTGTGTGTGTGTGTGTGTGTGTGAGCATGGAGCTGTGTGCCAGTGTTTCCTGCGGGTGACTTTTTGGGGATAAGATTGCCAGGCCTTTCCTCGAGGTGCCTTTGCATGGAACTGAACCTCCAATCTCTCAGTTAGCAGTTGAATGTGTCCCCTGCTGGCATCACCTCTTCTCATCCTCACACCCACCCACCTGGGGTGAGGTCCTCCTGTGGGGGCTCCTGGGGATGTCGTCTCTCTGCATCTGTGGCCCCCTTCCCTTCCCCCACTCAGTGCATGTTTGAAGTGTGAAGGGAAGCCTGGAACCTCTCCCTCACCTCTCTGCCCTGCAACTACAAGTGGATTTCCTGGTGGGGGTGGAGGAACCCTGCTTGTTTTCCCTCTGATCCTCAAACCCTCCTTGCATGAGATGTGTAAGGAACCACATTTAACAAACTGGGAGCAGACCTGGGAGAGGCTGGAGGCTCCCGGGAAACATGGGTTGCATGTCAGATGGTCTGACCTTGAATCTGGAATGGATGTCCCACCTCAGACATCAGGTGCTTTCAGAAGGACAGCATCAAGATCAGGGGCAAAAAAGCCAGACTCAATCAAAACAACACCTTAGGAGGTGGGGGTCTCACTGCCGCCGAGGTGACCCCATGAAGGTAAGAGGGAAATTTGCTCTCTCAGTTTTCAGACCTCAGTCATAGAGTCCACCCTGACTCAGGGCCAAGCCACACAGGGAAACACAGAACTGGCCCTAGACCATCAACCCTCATGGGAACAGAGGGCTCAGAGCTTCCTCCCTGGAGCGTCCAGAGGGTTTGAACTGCTGATCTTGAGGGTACCCGCCAAAACGCTAGCAGTTCAAACCCATCCAGGGTGCCTGCGTGTGAGCAGGCTTCTGCTTCTGCTTCTGTCTGCCTCTGGCTCCCTCACACACACTGGGGCAGTTCTCCTCTGTCCTACAGGATCAATGTTGGTGGGCAGTGGATTGAAAGGCAACCTAGTGGGCTGAGCCCTGGTGGCGTAGTGGTTGTGCGTGGGACTGCGGCCCACTGGGATGGAGGTTCAATTCCAACAGTGGTTCCACAGGAGCAAAGGCTGGGCCTCCTACTCCCACCACCAGAGGACAGTGATGCCCCTCCCCAAAAAGAAAGGTGACCTAGTGGTCAGTGCCTACCAGGTCAGCTGCTGACCAAGAGCTCGGTAGTTCTAACTCCCTGTCGCTCAGCAAGAGGAAGCTGTGGTGGAGAGATGTGCTCCCATCAACACCCGTCTCAGCACCCCAGTCTGACAGGGTCCCGCTGGGTCCGAACCACTCCATGGCAAAGGTCTGGGGTGGGTTTGGGTGGGGACCTTGCTATGTTGTAGCCCTGGTGGTGCACTGGATGAAGCACTGAACTGCTGATGGAAAGGTCAGCGGTTCAAGCCCACCAGCAGCTCAATGCCCAGAGGAGCCCTAGGCCTGGCCCAGACACCCACGGGTTGTTCCTCGGGAGAAAGAAAGAGAGGCTATGTGGAGACCCATGGAGACCCCCAGGAACAGCTGCGGCCTCTCTTGTATCAACTCTGCACAGACTGGACAATGGCCAAGGGGCTGGTTTAGGCAAAGTGGACGGAGGGCACTTGCTCTCTGAAGTGTATGAGGCTGACAAGTGTAGGTCTAACTCATGGCACCCAGGAAGACCTGGGCCGCAGCCAGTGGTCTCGGAGCCCCAGTCTGCCCGTGTGGCCTGTGCAGAACAGCACTTGGATCCACAGCTCCAGGATGGGATTTAGGCCTCTGGCAGCCCCACCCTGGCCGGAACCCTGACTTCCTGACTGTGATTAGAGCCTGCAGATCAAAGGCACCCAGATGAGCATGAGCTAGGAGTGGGAGATGACTGAAAGAGAGGTGCTAAATAGAGCTGCAGGGGCGCGCCAGTGGGCAGCGAGTCAGAACCACAGGTGCACTGCAGGGCGGCCCCTCGGGTGGGCTGGCAGTGCCCGGTCAACCACTCAAACTGTGGTGTCTGAGCTTCCTGGCCTGCTCTTCCTGTCCTTAAACATGCACGTACACCCCGCCCCCCCGAGACTCGTCCTCACAAACATGCATGTACACAGGCATGTACTAACACACATGTACAGACTCATACTCATGCATATGCACATATGCTCGCACATATGGATATGCATGTTTGCTTCCATTTGTGCACACAGATGTACACAGACATACATTCATATGCATGCAGATATACACATATACTCACATAGACAAACATTCAGAGTTCACATACATACACATATATACACATATGTACTTATGCAGACATGCATATTTAACTACACATGCACACACATCTACTCATGCACACATACACTAATACACACACTTCTATATTAGTCACGTGGACACACATCTGCTTAAACACCGGTGCATACACCCACATGTACACACATAAACACTCATGCAGGCACACACAGAGTATACAGGGTGGATGCAGCTTTTCTCTGCAGAACCTGCCTGTGCTGGGATGTTGGCTTCAAGGCCTGGAATTGAACTGCCGTACTTCCCAGGTCTGCCTGCTTTCCCAGGGAGGGTGAAGAAATGCAAGCACTTGCTCCTTTGGCCCACTTCAGGAGCCAGGGGACAGAGTGGTTATGCACTGGGCGGCTATGCACCAGGTCGGCAGGAGTCTCTGCAGGAGACTTTCCACCCTGTCTAGAGTGACAGCCTCAGGAGCCCCCAGGAGCAGCTCCCTTCTGTGGGACAGGGTGGCCAGGAGTCGGCATGAACTCGAGGACAGGGAGCTTGTTTGGTGGCAGAGAAGGAGTGCTGGTGGTGCAGTGGTTAAGCAATGAGCTGCTAACAGCAAGGCAGGTGGTTCAATCCCAACTGCTCGGCCCTGGAAGGAAGACGAGGCTTTCTGCTCCCAAAGAGAGTTTCACTCACATGGGCAGTTCCACCCTGTCCCGCAGGGTGCGTGAGTTGAAGGACTGGCCGGCAAGGTTGGGTCTGTCCTTTTATCTGTAGCCCCCAGACCTGCAGACACTCTGTGTGAGTGTGTGTGTGTGTGTGTGTGCGCGCGCGCGCACGCACACACGTGCAACCTCTCACTGCATGGTCAGGCCTGGAGCATGAGCAGGTATCACCCCCGGAAAGCTCTCCAGGCCTCTGCAGCGCTCTGATAGCTGGGGAGCCTTGCTGCCCACACCAGATGGGGGAAGTCAGCTCCCCAAGGCAGGCAGGCGGGCTCTTTGATCTGCTCTCTGAAAAGCACTGTCCTGTGTCTAAACGCATCTCTGCCATGAGGATGCAGAGGACAAAGGGAGGAAGCGGCCCCGCAGGGGACCGGTAGTGGCCCTGTGACTGCGTGCACCACTGCCACCCACCTCTTGGTCCGGGCAGAAATGAGGTGGGCATCCAGGTAGAGCAGTGGGTTAGGCGTAGCCTGCTAATTAGAAAGTCTGTGCTTTGAACCCTTCAGCAGCTCTGAAGGAGGAAGATGAGGCAGCCTGCTCCCCCCCCCCCCCCCGACGAGTGCGGACGTGGAAACCCTGTGGGACAGTTCAATTCTGTCCTGCAGAGGCCAAACTTTAAGCCAGAATCAACTCAGCAGCAGAGGGAGGGTGGGTGGAGACCCCAGGAAGGTAATAACAGGGGTCTGTGGTGTTTAAAGGTCCAGACTGGGGCTGGTGTCCAGTCCGTGGTCACGGACTGGTGCATGGTCAGACCTCAGCCTGAGAGTACACACACACAACAGTGCCTCTGTCAGGTCAGAAGACGAGCTCAGGGTAGAGCTGGGGTTGGAATGGGGCTTCTGTTTCTGACCCACCAGTCCCCTGCCCGCCATTCCCGGCCTAGAAACACTCCTGCACCAGGGCAGCACTCTGCATTTTGTTGAGGTCTGGACTTTTAAATAAGATGCTTCCCTCTGATACAGGCATCTGATGGAATACTATGCATCCATGAAACCAATGGCAACTCTCCTGACCACTGCCAGACATGGACCATGCTTCACACACTCTGCTGGTCTCATGAAGGCCAGGGTCTCAGAGCACTGATTATGAGAAGAAACAAAGGAAAAGAAACGTGACTTTGACAGTGGTGAGGGGGTCATTGATGGGGGAAGGGGGAGGAATAGGTTGTTGAGGGGGGTGGGATGAAGGGTGGGGGGGGAAGGAATATATTTGTAGGGTTTAGCAACACATTGTTGTTGAGCTCAATTCTTTTTTTTTTTTTTAACCACCCACCCCAAGCTCAATTCTTGAGATGGGCTGTGTAACTATATTCGGTGTGTTTCTTTTTTATTTTTATTAAAAGATAATTTTACTGGGGATTCTTACAGCACTTATAACAATCCATTCATCAATTGTATCAAGCATATTTGTACAAATGCTTGACATCATTATTTTCTAGTGTGTTTCTTTTTAAAATATGCCTCTGATTTCCTTATCCCTCAAACCTAAATAGTAGTCTGAGTGGATTAAAAAAATAGAGGAAAAGTCAAATGGAAATGGACTTGGGGTCCTGAGTGCTGAACGAGTTCATCTCAAACAACAACACAGCAAGGAAGGAGCTTTTAGGAAGGAGCTAGATTGTACCCCTTTGGCTGTTCTCACCTAGACCACCCTAGCTTCTGACCCCCTGACAATAGCCCAACTTCCCGCCTGGGTAATATCCAGGTGATCTCACCTGTCCGCCCAGACACGCACAGTGCTCTCCCATCCTGTGGAAACCCGCCCCCTGGGGAAGTGGCTCAAGTCCATAGCAAAGGGAAGCACGTGACTCTGTGTGTATGGTGAGGCTTCCCGCCCATTCCTACTCATGGGGCTGGCGGGAACAGATGGAAAGAGAAGAAAGGAAACTTCAGGAAAGTGGAGTGGGGTTCTCCATCCCCCTCGCACATACACACGTGGCATTTGAGGGGGATGTGTATGGCAGAGGGAGACAGACAGAGTGGACCCCCCCTCCCATACAAAGGGCTTAACTGACTGCGCTGTCAGGAACTGGCATGTGAGGGACGTGGGCACCCGGGTTCCGCAGACCAGTGGTCCTCTCTCTGACTTTCCTTTATGTCTCCAGAACTTTCCTGCAGTCCATGTCAATGTGTCAGCCGTCAACAGGGACCTGCTTCCGGGACTGAGTTTTCTCCGTCCCCTGGGGGACATGGGTCAGGTGCACAGGTGCTCTGCACCTAAGACATGCTGAGGATGGGAAGGGGCCCCAGTGTGAGCTCTGGGGGCAGAATCCTTTAGATTGGTGCCAGTCTGGGGAGCAGGGGAGGGATTGGGAGCAGAGCACCAAACAGGGAGCCCCACCCTCACCCTCTACCCCATTAGGCAGAGGAGAAGAGCCTCTAGGATGTCCAGAGACTGTGCACCTTTAAGGAAGCAGGCAGCCTCCTCTTTCTCCCTCGGAGCAATTGGTGGACCGGCAGCCAGTGCCTTCCCCTCTGAGCCACTGCGCTTCTTGGGGAGACCTCTGTGGGACTGGAACTTGGCTGAAAGGAGTGTCTGCGTAGCACAGGAGGAGCTGCTCCTGGGCCTCCTGAGGCTGTCACTCTAGATGGCGTGGAGAGTCACCTGCAGAGGAGTCAGTGGTTTCAAACTGCCGAACTTGTGGATGGCAGCCCAGTGCATAACTTTTCTTTTCCTAAGAAGCCACTGTGATCACCCTTTGAGAAAATCTATCAGGGTGACCTCGCTGGAGTTCACTGAAATGACCTGACAGACCGCTCACTGCTTTAGTGGAGAACAACCCAGAAAACCAAACTCACTGCCATTATCCCGTCAATTACGACTCAAAGCAGTCCTATAGGCAAAGCAGAGGTGCCCAGCGGCTCTTTGAGGCTGTCACTCTCTACAGGAACAGACCGCTGCTGCTTTTTCCTGTGGAGCGGCTGGTGGATTTGAACCACCAATCTGGTGGCGAGCAGTGGCGTGCTTAGGCTCTGGGCCCCCAGGACTCCTTTTAGTCACTAGCAGGCATTGGCATTGGCCTGACAGCTCTAACAGGCATGCCTCAGAAGCCCACAGTTAATAAGTTGAGGCCTGAGAGTGCAGGACAGGGGGAGGGCATGAGACCCTACTTAGCTTCACGGCCTGTTTTTCTTCAAAGCTAAAGCTCAAAAATCTCAGGCCATTGAGTCTTTTCTGATTCATAGTGATCCTATAGAAAAAGGTAGAAGTGCTCCTGTGAGGTTCTGAGACTGTAACTCGTTAGGAGAGTAGAAATTAAAAAGAAAAATTAAGCCAGAACCTGCTGTTAGGTAGTCAGGAATTTGGACTCAGAAGGACCTGTTGGTAAGGTGGGTGGAGCAACAAAAAGGCTGGGGCTTGGGATTCCAGGCAGGACAAGGCTCAGAGGCATCCCCAGAGAACCTCTCACAGGGCAGCACCATGGATTTGGGTATCTCTTGCACGGTTCTGAGCCCTGGTCAAGCTGTGAGCTAACATTGGATTACTAACCACAAAGTCAGCTGTTCAAATCCACCATCTTCTCCCAGGAAGAAGGATGACGCTGTCCCAGTAACGTTGACAGGCTCGAAAGTCACAGGGGGCAGTTCTAAGCTGTCCTACAGGCTTCCTGTGGGTAGGAATAAACTCATGAAAGAGGGTTTTCAATCTCGATTCAATCACTTTCATTTCTCAAATTGTGTTGCTCCTTCTCCACCCCCACCCCAAATATGTGTTAGCCTTAGAATTGTGCCGTTGCCCTCTGTCCTGTGAGCCAATGTAGTCACCCTCGGTTTTGTAGGTCCTCACCCCCATGGTGTTAAGTGAAGTCGGACCAGAGGCAGTTATGTGAATGAGGCGGGGTGCCATCTACAGGGATGGGCTGTATCTGGGAGTCAGTCTCTTTTGAGGTATTTAAGTAAGCAGAGATCAGAGGATTTGGAAGCAGAACATGCCCTTTCGATCCAGAGACCCTGTGCTTAGAACCTCCTAGATCCAGGGGAAGATGGATGTCAAGGCACATGGATATCTCCAGACAATGCTGGGCCCACCGGTGTTGAAGGGAGACAAGAGACAGCAGAGAGAGGGAAAGCCTTCCCCTGGATTCGGCCTCCTCAACTGTGTGAGAACGACATTCTGCTGTTGAAGCCATGGATTTGGGGTACTTCTGTTAGGGCAGCAGTAGAGAGCTAAGACACCCCCCCTCCGAGACTGAAGTACAGGTGACCCTCACTAGAACATGATTACGTTTCTGCCAGTAAGAAGCAGCAGAGCAGCGCTGAGAGCCAGACATCGGGATCTTCCCAGGGACTGAAGAACAGCCTCATAGGGACCAGCTAATGGCAGCTGAAACCAAGCCTCCCATGTCCCCTACTCTCTCAGCACAGCACTCACAGGTCATATTAATTAAGACAAATTCAGTGCTGGGTCCAAACAGTCAATAGTCCCCCCCCTGTCCCCCCCCCCCCAAGTCCAGTCTCACTCCCCTGGCTCAGCCTTGTGGCTGCAGGGCAGGCTACATGGTCTTGAGGCACACTGGCCAACCAGTCCAGTTCAAGATCTAGCTCATGAGCTCGGGGCACACACCATAAAGCCAAACCCCTGCTAGGACGGCACTTTTGTGGCGGGCATCGGGTGGCTGCGTGATAGACAAGTGTGCAGCAGGAGAGGGCCCCTGGTGGCTGACCCCTGGCAAGAAATCACTCTTAATATAACCAAAAGCAGATCTGCCTGGACCTTCACCCATAACAGTTCAACTCTCACCTTGGTGCTCATTTGAGCTGTTTTATTTACATCACACATATCAGAGAATGGAAAGAAGCCTGGAGCAGCAAGGCTCAAATCTGAGCTGCTCCTACTCCCACCAGGGCAGTGATGCCACACACACACACAAAAGTTTTTAAAAAGCCGAGCCCTGGCAGCGTAAGTGGTTGATTGCGGGACTGCAGCCCGCGGGCTGGGCGGTTCAAATCTAGCGGCAGCTCTCAAGAGCAGCGCTGGGTAGCTCCATAACCACCAGAGGGCAGTGATGCCCCCCACCCCAAATCTTTCTTTAAAAAAAACAAAAACAAAAACTGAACTGCATTGTGTCAAGGCACCCTAGAGGGAAAGAGTTTCGCTACTACCATGTAGGTGGTTCGAACCCATCAGCCACTCTGTGGGAGAGAAATGAGGCTGTCAACCTCCATAAAGGCCTTTGTTTGGTTCTGCTAATATTTCCAGTCCCACCTTATCAAAGACCAGGTCAGAGTCTCAGAAATCCTATGCCCTAGAGAATACTTATTATTTGGAATCAACTAAATGGCAGGAATTTTTGACCTTGGGAGTGTGATGGTTGTATAATCTGGTTTGCAATTTAGGACTTGAGGGGATTAAGAGTGAAGGGGTATCATCTAATTTATCAGGTCATAGCCAATGAGGTCTCTGTGTGGGCTTGGACTTCTCCTGAGAATTCTGTGAAATCTGATATTTCCTCTTGGAGGCGGGAGACACCTCTTTCTCTGTGTATTCCCTGAGAGACACTGCAGCTGACAAGACACATGGAACTATGCGAGTGCCCTGAGCCGGAGAAACCACATGGACCTACCCTGATGCAACCAGACCTCTGAACCTGGAGAAGCCACGTAGAGACCCCTGAGATGCTTACAATGCACTGCATCCAGAAGACTTCCAACCTACTGGCCTGTGAGCCTCCTGCATTTGGTACTATTGCATGTGTTTCGTGAGTCTGAGGAGGACTTTATAGATTGGTATAGAACATATGGGCTAACATTGAAATTATGGGCTTGGACTGGACTGGGTTGGGATGCTATCTTCATGTACAATTAGCCTTCATATGAAACACTCTCTTGGACACATATGCGTTTCTGTGGATTTGTCTCTCTAGACTACCAGGAATAACACAGGGAATGTGTTTCAACCATCATACCAATAAATCTTTTGAGGTGAACAGTGACTTTTTTCCTTCAGCAGTTCCCTCTCTCAGGAATTCTATTTTCATGTGAGCCGTCAGGACGTTTGAGCTAAGTCAGAAGACCACAGTGAATGGGGGCTATTCAGGTACTGCAAGCCACCTGCAGGAACAGCAGGTGCATGAGGGTGACACTGCAGGTAGCTAGTGACGGAATCATCCTCCACTGGTCCCTATTGCCAATTTTCAAATAACAACCTGGTCTTTGGAACCTAGCCATGTCGACACGTGAGGAGTGAGTGTATGAACAGAACCAAACAAGGACCAACACCATTGCCACCAAGTTAATTCCGACCACACGGGACAGGCTGGCGCTGCCCTACAGAACGCCCACGGCTGTCATGGTCAGACGAAGACTGCAGCATCTTCCCCCAGGGGAGGGCTGGTGGGTTGGAATCACTGACCTATAGGTCAGCAGTTGAGTACTTAACCACTGCACCATCAGGACTCATTTTCAAGTGTGTGTGTGTGTGTGTGTGTGTGAGAGAGAGAGAGAGAGAGAGAGAGAGAGAGAGAGAGAGAGAGAGAGAGAGAGAGAGAGAATTTTATAACGTGTAGCCGATACAAGGTAAACACGCGGTCTTTAGAAATACTGATGGACCAAGCCAATGCATGGTCCTCAGAAACACTGAGGAGAGCTCAGTACCAGGGTGGGAGCCAGATAAAGGGCAGCCAGAGTTCTTTGAGCACAGGCGTCCTGCCCTCCAGCTTACGGGCTTCCTGGAAGATAACTGGTTGCCTGCCTTCCCTGACAGAGGGCGTGCAGCAACCGCTCGCTGTCTTCCTGTTGTCGCTGCTAGGACTGGCTGTGCGCTGTCTCCAGACTTCCTGTGCACTGCCTGCTCCCAGGCCCTGCCTTTCCATCTGTTCTCTATCTTGTTTGGATGGTCCAGTCAATACTTGCTCTCTCTGGACCTCTGTCCTGGGCTTTATTTCACAGGGACCCTGAGGATGGCATAGGACCAGGCAGCATTTCTTCCTGCTGCACATGGGGTCTTCATGAGTGGGAACCAACCTGACAAGAACCTCACAGCAACATGCTGGCTGTCATCTTCTCCCCCACCCCACTCCCCAGAACAGCTGGTGGGTCTGAATCACTGGCCTTTCAGTTAGCAGACAGGCACACAGTCACTGGGTTTGGCACCAAGCCCAAACCCACTGCAGTCTACCGGTTCAGTGAGGGCTCATAGTCACCCTGGTTAGGGTTTCTGGGATTGTAAATCTTTATTGGAGCAGACAGCCAGGTGTCCCATCACGCACATGGTCACCATGATCGCCATGACAACAGCCATGTCATTGCTCCGGACCAGGTCCTGAGACCACCGTTGGCCACAAAGGGAGCTGAGGGAGTAAGTCCTGGACTCAGACATGTTGCCTCCACAAGCCAACTGGATTCCTGCCCTTGAGGAAGAATGAATGCTGCCTTCTGAAGTAAGCAGCGCAAATGCAGGAGCCTTGTGCCAAATGTCCCATTGTCCACGCGGCGCCTGGCACACGGTAGGTCCTCAGAAGGCTGAGTGTACACTACAACCCCCAGGCATCAGGAGAGTGAGAACAGTGGCAGGAAGGTGCCGGGGAATCACCCTCAGACCTGAAGCGCTCCTAGCTCTAAAACACCCAGGGGGATGGAGTGCAGGGAGAGCCCACCACTGAGGGCTCAGACATGATCTTGGGGCAAGCTTGTTCCGGCAGATGTCAGGGGATCTACACCTTGCTTCGAAAGTTCTGTTTTACTCAAAAGCATGACAAAGACGGGGCTTGCCGTTCCCATGGAGGCGATGGAACAAGTGAGGCTGTGGCCCTCAGAGTCTGGACTGGAGTGGAATTCACCCCTGGTCCCCACCTTACCCCAGAATGATCAAAAGGACAGTGTTTTCTCAGGGAGGGGCTTGGGAGGAAGGCGGGGTGGGGTGGGGGGAGTGAGACACAAGGGAAGCCTGGAGGAAGCTTTGGGGAGACTGGCTGCACTGTGGGGGGCTACAATCAACACCACCAAACAATGTGCAAGAGTTGTGGAGTGTGAGAGCTAGGTGCTTTGTCGACTGCCACTCAAAGCAGTCACACACAGTTTTGTGCAGTTGAGGAATGGTGTGAGGAAAACCAAGTGTCCTCTCTCCACCCCCACCCCCACTCCTTCTTGGAGAGGTCTCCCTGAGGCATCTTGAGGTACACTCTGGGAAGGAAGTCTTCAGCGACTCATTGATTTCCTTTGGGGGCGGGAGCATGCTGATGTTCTGCCTGAAGTGCCCTTCCCTCCCACTCCCTTGCATCTAAGGCTGCCTCCTTGGAAGCTCGGGAAAAGTCGGGATCCCAGGTTGATGGCTCTCCTGGCGGATGCTTATCGCAGCAGCCTCCCTCGTCATCAGCCACAAAGCAGCTTCCACACTTAGTGTAGGAAACGAAGCAACCCCAGAGGAACTGAGGGTGGGAAGAGGGAGTGGGCTGGGAACCGACCAAGTCACTTAAAAGGACTTGGTTTCAGGTAGCAATTACAATATACCCCATATGCCCTGGCTGCCCAGCCTCCTGTGGCCACTCCTCCCTCTTTTCCTCTGGCGGGGGAAGTGGGCAGACAGAGAACAGTGGTGACACGCTGAAAGGACAAGTGGGGACTTGCTGATGGCTCTTTGGACCATACTGAACAAGAAAAGGTGAGATGAGCAATGGGGGGCAGGGAGGGGATGCTTTCAGCTAGCACCTCCCAGGGCTGTTGCAGTTGCTCATGGCCTCAGCCACTGTCTCCTGGGAGAATCCTCCCTGAGGAATGGAGTCAGTCCCAGCTCATAATGACCCCACAGACCTTCCCCGTGTGGTTTCCGGAGCTGTAACTCTTTACAGTAGTGGTTTTTGGGGTGGCGCAGTGGTTGAGTGTGGGACTGCGGCCCATTGGCTTGGTGGTTCAAATCCAGCATCAGCTCTCCGGGAGCAAGGCTGGGTAGCTCCCACGACCACCAGAGGGCAGTGATGCCCCTCCAAAAAAAAAACACAAGTAGTGGTTTTCAATCTATGGGTCATGACTCCTTTGAGCAAAATGACAGTTATGAAGTAGCAACGAAAATAATTTTATGGCTCGGGGGGAGGGGGGGTCACCACAACATGAGGAACTGTACTAACGGGTCACAGTACCAGGAAGGTTGAAAACCACTGCACTAAGTTTATAGGTTTTTGCGTTGCAAAGTTAGTTCTGTGCTCTGTTTTTGCAGGGTTGGTGATGGTGATGGTGAATGCATTTTTAACAAAATGTTTTATCATCGGGGTGTGGAGTGATATCTCACTGTAGTTTCACGCTATGGGTTGCAACCCACTTGTAGGGTCCAGGGACTCTTGGAGGGTGTGGGGGAAAGACAAAAAGAAAAGCAGACTTGCTGGCTGTCATGGAGCAGACTCTGACTCATCGCAGCCCTACGGGACAGGGGAGAATGGCCCTGTGGGACACAAAGTCTTTACAAGAGTAGACAGCCCCACTCTTTCTCCCGCCAGGAGCTGCTGGTGCTTTGAACTGCTGACCTCTTGGTTAGCAGCCCAAGGTGTAACCCATTATGCCATCACTCCTGGGATCACTGGGCACCAGTTACATGCAGTACCTGCAGTGGGACGCTCTGCAACAGCCACTCAAGGTGGCCCTGGGCCCCACCGCCTGGGAGGCTGGCGGCACTTTTGAGAAGCTCTCAGGGCTGGGGCATACCTGTCTGCGCACTCACTTGTCTGCAAATATGATGCTTATCTGTGCTGGGTGCTGCTGACAGGCAGGCAGGCCCAGGCAATGCGTGGGAATGGCCACGCCCACCTGGAGGTGACTCTGGGTCAGGGGAAGGTAGTTCCTTCAAGGGTCCTTCTAAGGCAGGGGGTTCTGGGACAGAGGTGAGTCTGTCCCAGGTGAGTCTGACAGAGGGGGCAGTGGGCTGGGGACAGGTGTCACCATGGTGGACTTGGACGTGGGTGCCTGGGACTGGAGTCCCCTGGGAAGAGCAGACTTCCTGGAGGAAGAGGAAGCAGTTGGCTAGGAGTCAAGAAGCCTTCTTTCTGGTGTTGCATGTCCTGAGGCGAGGGGACTGGTCAGAGAGCGCTGCAGTTGGTGGCTGGGATGCAGCAAGCTATGTGTCAGGGAGTCAGGTCCCTGCAAGTTCACTTGTGTGTGGCGTGCACGGTGCACAGGCTGTAGCAGAGCTTCCCGAGGAAGGCAGAGGGGAGGAAGAGGAACCTGGCAATGGGCTGCCCGCATCCAGTCACCAAGAACCCCGTTCCCAGGAAGACAGTGGGCGTTGCATCACTGGCGACCCAGCCTCAGGGCTGGATGATGCTGTGGCCACAGAGGTGGACTTGGCAGGCCAGCGATGGGGAAGGTGGCACAGGATGGGCAGCCTTGCTCTAGAGGGTGCCCCGGGCTGCTCCCATGAGCAATCAACAGAGCACCCCCAACTAAGGCCACTGCCATGGGAGTCAACCCGAGGGGACCCTCCAAGGCTGCCAATCTCTCTGGAAGCTGCCTGCCTCTTCTTTCTCCTGGGGAGCAGTTGATGGGTTCCAACCACTGACTTTTTAGTTGGCAGGCCAGTTGCTTAACGCACCGTGCCACCAGGGTGCCTTCTAACGGTGATCAAAGGCAAACCAACCCTGCTGCTATTGAGTAGCTCGGAGCTGCCTGCAGGGGTTCCCAGGCTGTCAGTCTTGTTTGTCACAGGAGCATCCAAGTCCCTGTCTGTTTCACTTTCCCTCCACTTGTAGCCACTCAGACCCACGTTTAGATCTGAGGGATCTGGAGGCGGGACTGTGGCCCACTGGGATGGAGGTTCGATTCCAGCTCCACGGAGCTAAGGCTGGGCCTCCTACTCCCACCACCTGAGGGCAGTGATGCCCACCCCCCCAAAAAAAACAACAAAAAAACCGAAAAAAGGTATTCTATGTAATTGGCATAGCCGTCTCCATACGTCAGCAGCAGTATGGCATTCACTTCCACCACCACCACCACCCCTACAGCTGGGGCTTTTTTATCCTCCTTTCTTCCCTCCCTTCTTGTTCTCCCCCCTGCCACTGTTTTCATTATATTCTTTAGAGTCTCATCCTTTAGTGTTGAAACCATTTTTCTTTTTCTCCTTTATAAGAATGGAGTCAGACTGTCTGTGTAACGAGGGGCGATTTTTCTCTCCACTGCACAGACTGGCTTTGGACTAACTTGTCTGACTGAGCGTGATGTTCTCTAGCTTTGTCGACGTCTAGGGTGTGTGACTGACTGCTTTTTATTTTTTAAGCAGGTAGAGTATTTCATTGTCTGAGTGTCCCTGAGCTTGTCTATCCCTTTCTCTGTTGTTGGGGCTTGGTTGTTTTCCATCTTTATTTGCTAGTATAGAAACTGCTCCAATAAACATAGGAAGGAGCGTGTCTGTTTGTGTCTTGTTCTTCTTTCTTTAGGGTTCATACCCAGGAGAGGGGTTATGGGATCATAAGGCCACTGTATTTGTATTTGTTTTAGGCTGATTTCAATAGTGGCTGTACAATTCTGCAGTCCCTCCCGCAATATATGAGTGTTCTCATCTCCAGAATTTTCTCTTTTCTGTTATCGTGAATTTTGCTAAGAGTGTTGGTGTCGGGGATATCTCATCACTGCTCTTCTTTGCATTTTTCTCATAGTTAGCAAACGTGAACATTTCTTCATGAGGCTGTTCACTTTTAAGGAAGAAGGCAACCTCCTCTTTCTGCTGTGGAACAGCTGGTGGATGCGAATCACTGGCTTTTGGTAAGAACTGCGTGCCTACCTGCTGCACTGGCAGAGACCCTTTAACAGCAAGGCTCTGTCTCTGTCATTAGGACTTGTCTCAAGGACCCCCCCAGTGCCCATGGGCCTCCATCTGCAAGGAACTGTACTGTCCACTGTAATTCTTCGTACAAGCTGGTGACGATCTTTCTCTCAGATGGGAACACAGGGGCTCAGAGACGTCAAGGGTCTTGCCCAGAACACCACACACCAGGCCTAGCTTCAATACTCATGGCCACTTAGTAAAATACCTCCAGATGTTCATAGTCTTTTCAATCGCCTTGTAGACACACAAAAGCTGGCAATAAGGAAGGCAGGAGAAAAATTAATGCATATGGACTCTTGGTGTTGGTGAAGAATATTGAATATGTCTTGGACTGCCAGAGACCTTGGGAGTAGCACAGCCAGGATGTTCCTGGGAAGTGGGATGGTGGAAAGGGTAGAATATGCCTGGCAGTATGTTCCTCATGGACCTGGTTTCTGTGTAAACTTTGGTGACCCAAGCCATGTGCTACAGATTACTGGAACTTAAGGCACAGGACATCCTTCACAGACTACACCAGAAGGACAAGGTGTGGAAACCCCCTAAGTGAACTGGGCTTTACCTCAAACTCATTCCTAGGTCTTGGGTTTAAGGCTGAGAGTCCTTGGTGTGAATCAAAGCAGATGACTGCTATGCCAAGGGCGTAGACCTGGAGGATGATGGACTTTAGTTCGGATCTCTTGCCTGGAGGATCCCAATGAATGGTGTGCTGGGACCCCCATATACTTACTATGCTAATGCCCTCCTTGTTCTATTACAATGTCTATTAATCTGGTAGGCGTGGTTCAATGATACGGATTGGGAACAAAAGTGAGGATGGTGAGATTTTCTCTCTTGTACTTTGGCCACGTGACCAGGAGAGAGCCTCCCTAGAGAAGGACATCAGGCTGAGGGGGACAACATTCAAAGAGAAGGAGCGACACAATGTTTGCAGCAATGTGCCCAAACAGAGGAAGAATTGTGAGCATGCCCTAGGACTGGGTAGCGCCTAATTCTGCTACACACAGGGTTGCTGTGAGTTGAACTGGCTGAATGGCACCGAACAGCAATAGCAGATGCTTATCTAAAAGAACCAGCAGGCACATGTGTACAAAGAAACACAAGAGATCAGCAGGCCAAGCAGGAGGGGACTAGCCCTGTCTGTAACCGTACGTCGGGGCAAGAGGCAGAGGTGCTCAGGTGCAGGCTCACATGACAAAGGAGAGATGTGTCTTTCTTGCTCACATGCAACCAAAGTGCAGGCCTTTCTCTCTCAGCCAGACTTTCACCTCTGCTTTGAAGTTCCTTGGATCTCATTCATATGAAACCCACACAGGGGAGTCAACCATTTGCCACTCATTCATTTATGTAAAAGATAATAATAAATCTTCAAATTATTTTGACTGGAGCATCTAAGCTGTGCTGCTCTGGAGTTTGGTCAGATGAAAAGAAAAACCAAAATAGGTCTTCTTCCCTGCGAGAACTTCTCTCAGCAGGGTAGGCAGAGGGAGATAAAGAGGGCCTCTCCTGCAGGTTCCTAGAAAGAGGCATGGTTTTCTTAGCCATGAGAGATTCAGTGGGAGAGCTGCTGAAGTCCTGGACTGGACGGTGCCATAGCCTACCCTACTCTATTTCCAGATCAATGTTCTAAACCAGTCTCAGGTTGAGATAATAGTTTTTATGTAATGGGTCACAGTCCGTGCTCCCCAAAAGGGATCTAAGAGGGGAGTTACCTCATTTGCTCTTTGTGTGTTTAAACACATTTTATTATTGGGGCTGAACCCCGGTGCTTAAGTGGTTGGGTGCGGGACTGCGGCCCGCGGGTCTGGTGGTTCAAATCCAGCGGTTGCTCTCAGGAGCAGCGCTGGGTAGCCCCCACGACCACGAGGCAGTGATGCCCCCCCCAAAAAACATTTTATTATCCTCATATATATACATATATATTCAATACATTTATCCTTTCAGCCACTCTTAAATCTACAATGAAGGACATTCGCCATCTTACACAACCAATGCCAAGCTCCCCTTTCAGATTTCTTCACCAGCGCTTAGTGGACAGTCCGTTGACACTGACCCGCTGCCCCAGTGTCCACAGATGAGCCTTGGTCTCTGTATTCATCCACCTGTTCTGGATGTCCGGTGTAAGTCAGGTCATGCGGTGCTTGTGCTTCTGAGCCAGATTTACTGATTTCACTCAAAAGGAAAGCTGGTCACACAATGGGTCAAATGTTGGGCTGCTGATGAAAGAATAAGCGGTTTGAACCCACTCTTGCCTCTCGACAGAAGAAAGATGTGCAGTCTGCCTCTTAGAAGACTGCACCCTCAGAAGCCCCGGGAGCAGCTCTTCTCGGTCTGGTCTGGTGGCTGTGGCTTGGCATGGACTCAGTGGCAGTGGGGTTAGTCCTACTTCACTCAGCATCACACTTTTAAGGTTTATACATGTCATAACGTATGGTCATAGTATGTTCCAGACTGTTACTTCTCGTCACAGTTGAGTAATGTCGTGTTGTATGTCTGTAACTCAGTTTATTTGTCCATTCGCCTGTTGATGGAGCCTTTTGTGCTGGTAAGAAGACAAAGTCAGCCTTCCTTCTGCAGAGCCGGACAAAGGAGAAAAGCTCAATCGCTGACTTGCGGAATATGCACTAAGGATGTTGCATAGGCCATGGGCTGCCAGGTAGACTGGACAATTCCGTCTTAGAGGAAATACATCCAGAATTCTCCTTCAAAGCCAGAATGCTTTGGGAGGATCATCAGGAAATGATGGATTCCTCTCAAAGGAATCCCAGTAGGAGGTCCTAGGTAGAGTGGGAGATGAGGGCGAGGCAAAGCTCAGAAACCGATTGGTCTGATAGAGAACCTCTGCGACTATGGCCCTTAAACACCTGCAGGCCTGGAGCTGAACTCAGCCCCGTGACTCACCTTTCTGAGGCACTGTGAGCTGGTTTACATGGGGGATGATAGCACTGAGAAGGTACACGCTCCTAAGAACAAGCAACCACACTTGATTTAAGGACCCATATTTACCCAGGGAGAAAGTTCAGAAGCCAGGAAGGGTCAAGAAAGAAGGAGGAAGGGAGAGGGGAAACACAGGAGGACGTGGGAAGGGTGTTATTATATTGATTGTGAGAATTGCAACCAACGTTATGAATCAAAACGTGTAAGAATCGTTGAATGGGGAACCAATTCGCTCTGTAAACTACTCCAATCACAGTAAAAAATAATTGTCTCTTATACCAATCCAAACTCACTGCAATTGTATTACATGTTGGTGATTTTTAGGAAACAATTCTTTTTAACTTAAAGAAGGCTGGCAAGCAATAGACAGGTCTATACGCGTCTTGACATGAGGGAGGTGCACAGACCTTAGAACAGCAGCCAGTTGAGATGAGAAGGGTAGCATTTACCAAAGGACGAGGATCAGAAGGGTGAGGAGAGAAGGAAGAATGGATGAGGGAAGGACACGTATGGAAGAAGTGGGGAGATCACTCTTACACTGTGGGCTGCGATCAATGGCTTGAAAAACAGGTGGAGGAGTTGCTGACTGGGAAGCTGGTGTGTTCTGTGAATGGCACCCACATCAAAATAAAAAGTGAAACAGAGAAAGGAAGAAATGGTTAACTGGTCCCGTAGGAGAGTTTTAATAAATACTTTAACCGGCAAATGCTGACATGTACAATCACTCCCTGGTGCTTTGCTGCAGGGCTCCTGCACCCCCTCCTGAGCCTTCTGTGGGTTAGGCAGAGAGCACTCTTTCTGCACACAGGGGCTGTCAGAGCCTCCGAATTCTTTCCCCTTCTCAATTTTAACAGTTTAATTAACATAGAATTCACATATGCTACAATTGTTCAAACATGTTATGGTAGTTACATAATCTGGTGGCAACTTGAGACTATTAAGAATGAAGGGGTGCAGTTTAGCCTGTCAAACAGGTCACAGCTTGATGACCTCATTCGGAGGTACCAGGAAGATAAATACCTCGCTGGAGGCCAGATTCTCTGCCTCTTCCTGCTGACAAGACAGCATTTGGGGGAGCCACATGGAAACCCCTGCTAGCGCTGAGATGCTTTCCTTGCCACTGGATCTACAAGACTTTCTACCCACTGGCCTGCAATCTTCCAGCATCTAGTGTCATTGCAGGTAGGAGATGAGTCTGAAGATTTATAGACTGGTATTGGACATATGGACAAATAGCTGACTTTCGGACTTGATATGGACTGGGCTGGGGTGTTTCCTTAATCTACAGTTATCCTTTGTATAAAGCGCTTTTTTATGCACACATGAGTGTCTCTGGGTTTGTTTCTCTAGTCAACCTGAATGAACACAAATGTTGAAAAGAGTCATGCCATACTCACAGCAATCAATTCTAGAACATTTTCTTCTTTTTTTTTTCATTTTCTTCTTTTTTATCCTCATTGTGATTAGCTCCTTATTTCCCTTAGACCCCAAGGAAATATTAATCCAGTTTTATTGTCTCTATAGACTTACCTATCTGGAATGTCATAAATGAAAAACATACCAACCTTGCACCGCTGTCCCCCTCCCCCCAAACTCAGCAACAATAGCAAAATAAAACAAAAAACAGGGCTGAGCCCCAGTGTTGTAGTGGTTGAGTGTGGGACTGTGGCCCACAGGCTTGGCGGTTCAAATCCAGCAGCAGCTCTCCAGGAGCAAGTCTGGGTAGCTCCCACGACCACCAGAGGGCAGTGAGGCCTCCCCCCAAAAAAAACAAAAACAAAAACAGAGAACAACTTCAGTTGAGCAGTATGTCTTTGCTTTTCTGAGGCACTGCTATTTCCAAGAAACAGTTGTACATGAACTTACAGACACAACATCCATGGAAAAGGGTTCCTATTTCTTCACAGTTATGTCCACACTTTTTATTGTCGGTGTTTTTCACTAGTCGTTAGGAAGTGATAACGCATAGTAGGTTTTCTTCTTCTTCACAGGAAGAGAACATTCTTCTTTCTTTCAGAATGGTTATGATAAATGTTGCTGAGAGGCACTTCCCACAGAGGCACGGAAGCCTGCTCCTGCTTCTCGCCTCCCCACAACACCCTTCAGCTTGGGATATGTTCCTTGCAGAGTTGTACGGCCTCACAAAAAGAAGCCTCCCCTGGATACTGGTAGACTTCCTGAGCTCAGCGCTTTTTTCCCCCTCTTCTCTGATGCCTCACACGGGTCGTCCAACATTTCCTTCCTTTCCTTTTGTCCCTCTGCTTCAAAAGCATCTCACTCAAGTCGTTTCAAATCCTGCAGAGTACCCCAAGAAGACTTGGGCAGTGGAGTCCCTAGGCAGAGAATGTACTCTTCCCATGGCCACAAGGGTGTCAAAGAGACACTGTCAGCTGCATAGTTCCCAAGTCCTGTTCCTTTTCCTTGCATGCAGGGAAGAGAGACTTTAACAGCCACCCCCAAAACCAAGCATGTGGTCGTTTCCTGATTGCAACTCAGAGCGACTCTACGGGGCAGGGCCCAAGTGTGTAGTTTCCTGAGACTGTCACTCTCCACGGGAGTGACACCCAAACCCAAACCCAACTCACTGCCACTGAGTCCAGGCTGACTCCCAGTGACTTGTGAGTGAGTTCCTGGGACTCTAATTGTTAAGTTTCTGCACTTGGGGTACCTTGGTTCTTGCACATTTGTAATCTAGTGACTTTTATCAGGAAAAGGGAAGTTTCAGGCATTCACAGGAAGTCCTAGGGGCCAAGAGCAGGAAGTTCCAGAACAGCACCTTGAAGAGAGGCCAGAGAGGGAGCTCAGGCCCCAGGCTTGGGTGGTGCACCTGTACCCCCACCCTCTGATCTGCAAGGGCGCACCCAAACAAGAGAAGAGTGAAAGAGAGGAGTAAAGAGGTGTGGTCTTCCTGTAGCAGGCTCCTATCTCCTTCAGTTGGGGAGGCGGGGTTGAAGGTATTGGCCAACTTCATTGACTGAGTTTAAGTGCACCTGGTGATGTCACGTAGCGGGGCCTAGTTTGTACACCCAGGTAGATCTCCCACCTTGGTCAAGGGGGCTTCTGCTGGAATGCGTCTGGCTCTCAAGTCTCCTGGCTCCATCTGAAGGTGAGGAGGACAGGACAGGCCCAGAGGTCATCTGTGGAGATGACCCAGAGTGAGGCAGGGGCCTGACTTGACCAGGCCTTGGCTCCTGGACTAGCCCCAGGATTCCCCCACTCACGGAGGTGTCTGTGGGTCTCTTCCCTTGCTCAGGCTGGCCCCACTCACTGTGCAGAACTCAGATTCTTCCAGAAGACCCTGCAGCCCCATGCCTACTACTGCCCATTTCACTGCCCACCTCCCGGGTGCAGTAACATCTCAGCAATGCTCACAGGCAGCCAAGCATTCATGGAAACATGGAGGGAAGAGATCATGGAGTTTTACCACTGACTTCCTGAAACCTCCTCACATTTAGCCTCTGGGGCCCCTGGGTAAGCAAGCCCGATTACGACTGTTCCTGTCAAGACCCAGACTGAAGTTAGCTTGCTTGGGGCTGGCTCACAGTGTGAACCCCGTGGGTGTCAGTGGAGCCCCGTGTGCTGCAGGGATCACACTGCCTGCTTGCTTCCAAGTCCATCAGCAGGCCTCTCTTCCAAGGTGCCCCTGGGTCGTCTTGCACCTCCCACCTGTTGGTTTAGCAGTGTTTGTACTACCTAGGGTTCCCCAAGCTGCTATCCATGGACCTGGATATTTGGGGGCTATTAGAAGTGGCCATTTCTGATACACACAGCAAGGGTTCAATCAGGGGGGTATGGTTCCAGAGTCAGTCAACCCATTGTGTGCCTTGGCCGTCCCACCCACTCCTCCTCTCTAGTAGCCTCCCCCCACGCATGTGCAGCACAAGGCAATGGTACCTGGCCCTGTGCTGTCTTCATGAGCCCAGGTGTGTTCACGTGAGTCCAAGCCAGCAGCTGGTGTGTCAGCCCATCTCCTGGAGGGTTCCTCTTGCTCTCACAGATATTACCCATGACGCCCCTTCCTAGTGACTGGATGTTGACGATATGAAAATAAACAATAGCAATGACCGGGCACGTGCTATGTGCCTTTTCAGAAAGCCTCACAGCATGTGTTCAGTCATAACCACTTGTTGTCAGTGGTGCTGAGTCCCTTCTGACTCAGAGCGCCATGCCATGTTCAACAGAATAAAACGCCACCCAGCCCTGTGCCATCCTCACAAGCGTGGCCGTCGGAGCCCACTGCTGAGGCCACAGTGTCCACAGTAATCCTGAGCATTATTATCATTAACAATACACAGACTTATCACACATGCCCTATCGCTTATACATGAATACATCACAATTGACATAGATCATCTGTAGCATCAGTTCTCAGTCAGTGGGTCATGTCCCCTTGGGGGTCGAACAACCCTTTCACAGGGGTTGCCCAATTCATAACAGTAGCAAAATTATAGTTATGAAGTAGCAATGAAAATAACTTTATGGTTGGGGGGGGGGTCACCACATGACGAACTGTATTAGAGGGTCATGGCATTAGGAAGGTTGGGAACCACTGTTCTGTCTTGAGTCACGATGGGTATTATTATTAGCTGTGCTGTTGTGATTCCGGTGGTAGCTCCAGCGGATGGAGTGGGTCCCCCATTAGGAGGCCTTCCACAGTCTGTGGTTTGTAGGACTGGGGCTAATTGAAGGAATCCTGCAAAGTTCCCTGAGTTTGGAGAAGGGCAGTACGTGGTCATGAATGTCTCAAGGGGCTTGATAAGCCAGCGGTCCCTGTCTCCCTCATCTTATTTACCTCCTCCCCTGTAGGTCAATGATGAACTAACCACATGTTGGCTAAATGTAGATTCCCCAAACACACTGAACTTGAGACCCAAAGAACTAGATGGTGCCCTACCACCAATGCTGACTGGTCTGGAAAGGATCACAATAAGAAGTCATGGATAGAGTGGGAGAAAAATGTGGAACAAAACTCAAAATAGTGAAAAAAAAAACAACAACCCAGGCTTACTGAGAATATAGTCCTTAGACAGTCTTCATCCCTGGAATTGAACTTACCTAGTGGCTCAACTTTCAGGTCTACAGGTAAATAAATAAAAACCAGGGGGAGATAAGTAGTCCTGCAAACAGTCCACCACAGAGAAAAAAGGGCAGCATTTTCCCAGGGAGAAAGTTCAAAAGGTAGGAAGGGCCGGGAAAGAAAGAGAAACAGGAAGCCCAGGGAGGAAGCGGAAGACGGCTGTGATATTATGTGGACAACAACCAATGTTACGAAACATAACCTGTGTCAATCATGGAAGACAGGACCATTTTCTCTGCAAACTGTCACTCAGATCACATTAAAAAGTTAAAAAAAAATCCCAAACGAAACAAAAAACCCACCACTGCCTTCTAAACAAACAAATAAAAACCAAACTCCATGCCATTGAGCTGCCAACTCGCAGTGACTCTCTGCTTGACCCCGGCTCATAGACCAGGGCAGACTCCCCACAGGGCTTCTCAGGCTACCCGTCAAAATGCATGGAGGCTGACTGCACATCTCCCCTCCCCACCCCCCGCCCCAGGACAGCTGCTGGGTTGCAACTTTGGACATTTTGATCAGCAGCCGAGTGCTTTGCCACTGCACCATCAAGGCTCCTCATAGGCTCGCTGGGGCTTGTTAGAGCACTGACACCCTATTCCCATCCGACCAACAGCAGCATGGCTTCAGGAGTTATGTCCCAGGCTCCCCATGGCTCTCCTGTCCATGTGGGCAACGGTTTTCATGGCCTGATGGGTGGTACATACTTTAGCTGACCAACCTGGGCACGCCCCGCACAGTGGGCAGCCCTTCTGCCTGGGTCTCTGAGCCTGGCCTTGGTTGGGGAGTGCCCGTGGTTGCTGGGTGAACAGTCTGAAGACTGTGAGTGTGATGAGAGCCCCCAGTTGACCTGAAGTGGCTTCAGACACTTTTGCTGGCCAATGGGAAGGCCACCTGCTGCTCAATGCCATCACCCCTGGCTTCCTGGGCCAGGCTGATGAGCACCTAGGGTGACGGGCCAAGACTACCCCAGGGGGCCAACCTCCAGAATGGAGCACTGGGGGAGGGGCACACAGGGAACGGGGTCACAGGCTGGAGCGCACACACGCACACTGCGATTCCACTGCCACGTCACACACGTGTGTACAAGCGACCGCGGAGCGGAAGGGTGTCTAGGGAAGTTGGCCCCTCAAATCAGACAAAACAAAAACCCTTGCCAGTAACTCAAGTCGGCCTCCTATAAACCCTCTAGGCCTGAGCAGAGCTGCCCCACAGGGTCCCCACGGCCGCCATCTTCAGGGAGACAGTCAGCCTCATCTCTCTCCTGTGCAGCGGCCGCCGGACCGGGTCTGCAGCCACGCACGTCACCACTGGCCCCCCAGGGCTCCTTGCAGTGGAGACGCCATGGCTCTCAGGTTGAGTCTGCCTGCCAGGGTCCCTATTGGACAGAGCACTGCGCCCAACGGTCTCCAAGACTGGGAATCTCTGTGGAAGCAGACAGCCTCAGCTTCGTCCCTCTGTGGGCTCAAACCACCGACCTTTCTGCTGGCGGTCGGATGTGTAAGCCACCAGAGAAGGAAGCAGAAGGGGCTGGAGATGAGGGTTCTGGTCACGGGGAATGGAGACCCGCTGGTGGGCTGCTGTCTTATCAGGTCACTATCAGAATCAATGCGACCACAAGAGCTCTTTCCTTGATGAACGGAGAATGGGTTTAATGATATAGTCAGTGTGCTTGTGTGTGTGTGCGTGTGTGTGTGTGCAGCCCTGGTGGTGCTGTGGGGTAGGCATTGGGCTGCTAACTCCAAGGTCGGCAGTTCAAATCCACTAGCCCCTTGAGGGAGAAAGATGAGGCTGTCTGCATTGGAAAGACTTACAGTCTCAGAGAGAGAAAGCAGTGATGGGGAAGAGTCAGAGAGTCACCATCATGAAATGCCAGCACTTGTATCTGGGGTTATGTATGCAAGGGTCCCGGTACTGTCTTGCAGCTCTGCAGCTAGCTGCAAAGCCAGTGGGTCATGTCATTGCAAAGTACCATATTTTTCAGACCATAAGATATACTCCCCCCCCCCCAAAGTGGGGGAAAAACAAGAGAGGGTCTTATGGTCCGAAGGTGTGATATCCCAGAACATTTTAGTATACTGGTACTATTTGGCTCAGCATTTTTTTTTTCTTATTTTACTGCTCTACAAACTGGGTGTGTCTTATGATCAGGTGCGTCTTATGGTCCAAAAAATATGGTACCCCTGGCAAAAGACCTGGCAACCTATGTCGCGGAAACCAGCCCCTAAAGCCCACGAAGGGCAGCTCTCCGTGGACACATCCGGGGGGCTACACGTTGGAGTCCACTGGATGGCAACTGGCTTTTCTGACTCTCACAGCGACATTTTCTAAAGCCGGAAACTGCACAAAGCAGACATCACTCAGCAGCATGGAACCAGGGACCATGCTTGGTCCCCCAGGCTGCGGCTGCCTTCCTCCGGCCTGTGACCTGGGGGAAGGGCGGGTCCAGGAAGTGAGAGAAGACGGCCTGGACAACCCCAGCCTCATAGCCTCAGCCACGGCCCTGCCTGGGGCCCTGCTGTCCCTCAAGAGCAGCCTCGCTTCAAAGAACGTCCCGCCCACACCGAAAGCCTCTGGGACTGAAGTTCAAAGCCAGTTTGGGGACACGGGTGTGGGGCCTGTGTTTGGCCTGGGGATTTGTGCAGATTAGCAGAGCCCAGTGTTCCAGGCGGTGGGGGGCTCGGGCCTCAGGTGCAAAGAAGCCTTTGATGACCCTGAGCTTGTTACCAGCCCCAACAGTGACCATCTGCCAGCTGGGCTGCCCAGGAGGGGGCCAGGCTGTCGGCCCTTTCTTCCCAGGTTTAGGAAAACAAACACTTGATATTCCAGAGGCTGAGTAAACTCATTAAAGGCATCTTGGATGTCCTACCTTGGCCGTGGAGCACTCTGACGGACCAGACGGACTGACGCTGCTGGGTTCATCTGGGGCGGGGACGGGCACCCTCCCTACGACAGCGGGTTCAGGTGCAGAGCACTGAAGTGAAACACAGATTGCAACAGACTGAGTCACGGCTCCTGAGAAGAGCTACCTTGACATGCTGCTCTAGACTTGTCAAAGGGGCCTGGCTGGTGCTGTGCGCGAGGCATTGGTTCAAACCCGCCAGCTGCCGCATGGTAGAAAGGTGAGGCTGTCTGCTCCCTTAGAGACAGAGTCTTGGAAACCCTGCATATAGTTGCTATCGGTCAGAATCCACTCCATGGCAGTGGGATTTTCTGAGGAGAGTGCAACAGCATTATGAAAAAGTGTAAAATATTTTGTGAGAATGGCCAACAGGGGCCACAGAGCTGGAATGAACGCACATGGTGGGAAAATGGCGTCAGTGGACTTGCTTGCTGCAGGGATGCCATCAGCTTGCCATTTGTTGAAGAAAAACCCACCATCCCCACAGTCTCCATGGGGTGCAATGAAGCACAGTGCGCCTGTGCAGTGCGCTCTGATGTTCTGAGAGAAGAGGCTTCCAGACCTGTGGGCTCGCTCTGCGTGCCTCCCATTCCAGGAATGCCGGGACCTCCTGCATTTTTCACGTGCAAACCAAGAGCAAACCACAGTGTGAGGTGTGAGGGACACAGCATGAATCAGACAACAAGACAGGCTCACAAGAAGTGGCAGTTATATGTCTAGGTTTCTGGACACCACCCCCTCCTGTTGTAAAACAGTCCCCCACCCCCTGCCTGGGAACTTGTCTCCAGACAGTTTATGGCTCCGAGTTTGGGTTAGAGGATTTGGGAGTGAGATTAGGATAAAAGGCCACTGAGTGCCAGGGAGGAAGTCCGGGCAGGAAGAGTCAGTGCAGGAAGGGAGGTTGGTCTGGGCCAGGATGGTGGTCAGAGGGGCCTCCCCACTGCTCCCCCCACTTCTATCTCTGGGCAGGGACCAGGCTATGCAGTCTCCTGGCCTGTGGTTCATCAAGCTAGCCCCGCCACTCACAACCTGCACGAGCCCCTTCACCTGTGTCCATCCCCGCCCCTTGCCTGTGAAGCAGAACTAAAAGGGTTTGAATAGGCAGGTGCCTTTGCGTGGGGCACTCTGAGTGCTGCCACCATCACTGGAGGACCGGTGAAAACCAGAGCAGGCCTCCATGAGACAGGTAGGCACAGCCACACCAGTGACCACGATGTGGCCTGCAAGGCTTTCCTCCCTTAGATGTCAGGGTGCCATGGGATGGGGTCTGCTCAGTGTCAATAAGGAACTCCCCCACCCTGCTTTGGAGGGAAGCCAGATTGACAGCATATGGGCACTATGATTCCTCCTTCCTATGGAAAGTGAGAGAAAATACAAATAAATCTGACAGACACACACACACACACACACACACACACGGTCACCTCAGGAGACTGACCCATTAACCTACTTAAAGATGACCTCGGAGTGCCACTACTGCAGTCTGACAACTCCTTCAGATCAACACTTGTCAGGGGGTGTCTGGTCTCTCTGTGCCCACCATCTGTGGGGTGTGTATGTTTGTGTGTGTGTGTAATCTTCCTGTTTACAAAACCCAGCCTGCTTGTGGCAGTTGGAGACTACAAGATATGGATTCTTGACTGCAATATTCACTGCCATTGAGTCAATTCTGACGTCTGGTGACTCTAAAGGAGAGGCTAGAACGATCTTCTGTGGGCTTTCAAGGTTCTACCTCTTGACAGATAAGTAAAGCCGCAGCATGGCTGTGCTTAGCAGCCCAAAACGTGGCCCCCACACTGCCAGGGCTCCCTAAGATCGTGGACTTTCAGATAAAGGGCCTGAGTCCCTGATGACTCGGAAGGAGACCCAGGGGGCAGTTCTGAGGCTGTATCTGCTTATGGGACTAGAAAGCCCAGGCTTCTCCCGAGGAGCTGGTGGTGGTTTCGAACCGTTGACTGTGTGAACCACAGCGCAGCATATAACACTCCACCACCAGGGCTACCCAGCAGAGTCAGCTGTCAGTGAGGAAGCCCTGACTCAGTGACCCCTGTGGCTGAGAAGAGAACCAGGTATCCAAGGGGTTCCTTTATAGAAGTAGATCGGGAAGTCTTTCTTCCCAGGCGCCAGTAGTTGGACCTCCTGGTTCCTTTGCCCCACCACGGGCCGCAGTTCTCAGTTAGCCTGGGGTCCACCCATTCACGTGCCCCAGGAGCACTGTTTTGTTTGTTTGGCGCTGCTCATTCCAGGGGGGAGTGGAAAGCCAGTCCAATGTTTACTGGTGGGTCAGTGATTGAATCCACACGTCTCTTCCCATGCGGGGGGCTTGACAAAGTTCATGGGAAAATTCCATGTTTATCCCTCTAATTCCATTCTGGGGGAACGTTTTGTAGTCCCCGCTTGTAGAATGGGACACACTTTAGCAGGCCTCTCTTATCCACAGTGAAGCTTCTCTTGAATGGAAAAATAAGCAAGTTGTTGACAGGTTTACTATATGAAAACACTTACATAAAGCATTCATCCTGGCAGATGCCAGAAAATCTAAAGGTTTAGACACGTGTGTGCACGTATAAATAGGAGGACACGTGAGTACATGTCAGGCTGTGAGTCGGTTCTGACTCACAGAGACCCTGCGTGTGTCAGAGTTGAACATTGCTCCCCAGGGGTTTCAACTGGCTACACTTTGGGGAAACAGATCGCTAGGCTTTTCTTCCGAGGGCCTCTGGGTAGGTTCAAATCGTCCCCTTTCAGTGAGCAGCCCAGCGCCTTCAGCAGTTCCCGCTACCCAGGAATGCAAAAGGTATGCAGACCCCACGTAGCGGACTACCAGGTGCTGGCATCCTGGAGGACGGAGGAGAACGAGTCCATGCCATGTTCAAGGCTGCAAGTCTTTAAGCAAGCAAAGTGCCTCATCTTTCTCCCCTGCAACGGCTGCTGGGTATGAACCGCTGACCTCCCAGTTAGCTGCGCAAGCCCTAACACAGAGTGCCACCCGGTCCTTCAGTGCATACACTCCTGGCCATCGAGTGGCTTCTGACTCACAGCCACCCTGTAGGACAGGGAAGAATTGCTGCTGGGGTTTCTGAGACAGTAACTCCCCAGGAGAAACTGGTTTTGAACTGCTGATCTTGCAATGAAAAGCTACACCACCAGGGATCTCTTACGATAGTACTACCCAAAGAAAAAAAAATCTCAGTAAAATTAAGAAGTTCATATCATTGTAACAATACATTAATCAGAACTTTTGCTTTTGCATCTCAAATCTTTAAAAAGAGATCAGGCCAATGTGTTTTGTAATTGAATTCATTTTTTTTATACAAAAGAGTCAGCTATTCTGCCTTGGTTTGCCTGTTTTTGATGAAAACAAGGTATACCTTGCTTTATTGCACTTCCCAGGTAACTGTGTCCTTTCCAACTGGAAGGGTCGTGACACCCCTGCAACCAACAAGTCCCGTCGGTGACATTTTCCTAACAGCATGTGCTCACTGCAAGCCTCTGGTCACTCTTGCAGTATTTCAAACTTTGCCATCATATCACCTGCACACTTAATACTATAGTGTCCATCGCTGTGCTTTGTACTGGGAACAGCACACAGAACTTCCATGTGCGATCTGCTTTATTCTGATGATCTGGAACCAAGCCTGCAGAACCTCCCAGGTGGGCCGGTAGGTGCACTGTCAGGACAACCGGGCTCCGGGAGAGAGCCCATACACACGGCACTCATGCTCAGTGAAGCCGACATGTCACTACGCTGTGGCAGAGAATAATGATCTGTGCACCGAGGGCCTTTTGAAATTCAAGTTGTGAGTCTTTGCTGCCCTTCTCACTTCAGAAAGTCATAATCTCTTCTTAAGCCCAGATTTCCTTGGCAAGGCTTTCAACGCCTGCGCACTCATTCCACACACGTGTGGGGTACCTCTAACGTGGCTCCCACTAGGTCCACAGCATCGTAGCACGGACCCTGAGCTCAAAGAGCTCCTCGGGGTGACGCGTGCTTGCAGAGGCTTCCTGGAAGAGGAAGCGGAAGTCAGAGCTACAAATTCCCATGCTTGGGGTGGTGGCTGCATCAAGGACCACAGGATAACAAGCTGGGACGCTGCTCAGCTTGGTTGTACAGCAGCATGAGACACGGGTTTGCGTGGTCCACATTTCTGGTTTTCATAGGATTGTGTGAGTTTGTGGGAAATCTTCCCGTTTGGGGAGGACTTTTTGTTTTTGTTTTAAACACTGAATGGCCCACACAAACACAGGTGCATAAGGGGCACTTCCTATGCTGTCCATTGTGTCACATCTGGTCTGAGCAAAAGTTAGCCAGTTGAGGAAACAGGCAAGGGAAATGGCAGTTTCAATGGCCAGACAATGGGGGAGGGAAGGGTGTGTGTGTGTGTGTGTGTGGTGTTTGAGAACAGTGCATGTAGTTAGGTTGTGTGCACGTGTGGTAGGGTCTGGGTGTCTGGTGTGTGTGTGAGACAGTGATGTATGTGAATGTATGTAGATAACACTGAATGGGCACACATATGAAGTGTGTGAATGTGCAATGAAGGGAGTATGTCTGTGACAAGATGGATGAGGTGTGTGCTTGTTTGGCTCCTGGTGTACGTGAGATGTGTGGTGGCTTATGCGAAGTGTATGTGTATGGTTTTATGATGCGGGTGTGGTATGTAAAATATGTATGTCATGTGTGGGGTGGTATTTATGAGATGCTGTGCAGGTACATGGTAACTGGAATGTGATGTTTATGATGTCTTATGTGAGAAATATATGCGGCATTGTGTGTGGTATATGGTATAGGAGGTGTATGCGTGGAGTGTTAGATGTATGGTGTTTTTATGAGTGTGAGGCACTTGGTGTGGGCATGTGAGGTGTTCATATGATGTATGGCATAGGTGTGTTGTGAAGTATATGGTGTGTCTTAGGTAAGGTCTGTGTGTGAGATGTATGGTATTTTTTGAGGAGTGTGAAGTATGTCAGATGTGCATGATTCAGGTGTGACTGTGTGGTGTGTAGGTGTGAAGTGTTGCATGTGAAGCATGTGAGGTGTGTGCATGGTGTAAAGAATGTTTATGTAATACAAGTATGACGTGAGTGGTGTATGTGTGGTGAGATGTGTGTATGTGTATGAGAGAAGAGACATATATGGTGTGTGTGAGGTATGGACGCATGTGAGGTATATGAGAAACATGTTGTGGGTGATGTATGAGGTGAGATGTAAATTGTGTATAGGGTGTGAGGTGTCTAATGTGTGTGTATGAGATGAGGCATATATGGTTTGTGTGTGAAATGTGTCTGCACGTGAAGTATATGATGTGTGTGAGGCACGTGTGGTGTGCATTGTGAGGTGTATATATGTGAGACATATGGTATGAATTATAGTAGGTGGTGAGATGTAGGATGTGTACTGTGTGTGTGAACAGGCATATACGGTGTCTGTGTGAGGTATGTATGTCTGAGGTGGATGGTGTGTGTGAGGCATGTGTGACGTGTGTTAGCAGTAAGATGTGTATATGTGAGACCGAAGTGGTGTGAATGATATAAATGGCATGTATGGGGGTGAGGTGTGTGCGTGTGTGTGTGATGAGACATTCATCGTTGGTGGGTGGAGTGTGGCTGTGTGTGAGGTGTATGATGTGTGTGAGCACGTGTGACGTGTGTAGTTTCCGTGTGCATTGTGCGGGGTGTGTCGATGTGAGACAGACACTGACAGATACATAGGAGGTGAGGAATATGACATGCATGGGGTGTGAGGTGTGCAATGTGCGTGTGAGGTGAGGCTTATAGGATCTGTGTGTGAGACGTGCCTGCACCTGAGGTGTACCATGCGTGTGAGGCATGTGCGCTGTGTCCCATGCATGTGCCTTGTGTGAGGTGTGTTGATGTGAGCCAGGGTGAGTGCTGGATCAGAGGTGGGGTAGACGAGGGGTCTGGGTGTGAGGTGTACCGTGTGTGTGTGTGTGTGTGTGTGTGAAGCGCACACACGGCGTCTGAGCGAGGTCTATATGCCCGAGGCGGCTGGTGCGAGTGCGGCATGTGTGCTGTGTTTCCGTGTGCATTGTGTGCATCGTGCCAGGTGTGTCCATGGGAGACCGATACTGACAGGGACATGCCGGAGCCGTCCGAGGGGGTCGAGGCGGAACCCTATGGGGTGTGTGACGGGCTGCCCTGCCTTTCTCACCTCCGGGAACCTTCTCACCCCGACAACCTGGGCCGGACGCGTCTGCTGAGGGAGCTTCTGCCCCCGTGGGAGCGCGTCCGTCGACCTGTCCTCGGGGTCCGTCTGTCCGTCAGGAGCAGACGTGCCTGGTGGGCTCCAGCCTCTCCGACGCGGCACCCGCGGCCGGGAGCGGGACTCGCGCGCACGGCGCCCCCTGGCGGCGCGTCGGGCGTGGGTGCGCGCGCAGCACGTCGGGCGCGGGTGCGCGCGCAGCGCGTCCGGCGGGAAACGCTTCCGGGCGGCGCGCGCGCGGCGGGCGGCGCTTCCGGCGGGCGGAGGAGCCTCGCGGACGGACGGACGGACGGGCGAGCGAGCGGGCGGCTGGCGGCGCCGGGCGACTGGCTCCTCCGGCCTGTCCGCGTCCCCGCGCGCCGCGCCCGCCGCCCCCGCCTCGGTGTCCCCGCCGAAAGGTGGACGCGCGCCTCCAGCGGTCTGTGGGGCGCCACGGGGCCGCGCCTCGGGTCAGACTGCTGGGTGTGCGTGTGTGCAACGGTATTTTCCAAAAAGAACTAATACATAGTAACCCAAACTCAGAACACAGTGAGTTAAGAAAAGCGCGTCAGCAAACGTTAAGTGTGAATGCGTTAATCCAAAGGAGCACTATGTACTTTTTAAAACTTGGAATGCACCATAGAAAATGTATATACCTGGTTCAGTGAGAAATGAATTGGCTCTAAATTTTCACCCAGACCACAATTTGAAGGGGCAGAAAACGAACCTACCCACCTCTACCAAAAAAATAAAGTAAAAAATTCAGTTACTGCTCAATCTCGTGGCCATCTAGTGCAAACACGCTTACGTGACCACAGAGACACTCCAGGCCCGTCGGCAGGCAGAAGAGTGTGCCTTCCTTCCTTCCTTCCCCAGGCCATGGCCCCGGCAAGTGTCGGTCTGCATGGCGTCCGTGGACTTACCTACTTAGGGTATTTCCGGTGTGGCTCTCCTGGCTGGCGTCTTTCACGCAGCGAGGTGTTTGTGAGGGCCACACACAGTGGAGTCTGCAGTAACACCTCTTCCCTTTTCCAGGGCTGAATGATACTTCCTTGTGTGGGTGTGTCGCATTTAGTTTATCCTTTTACCTGTTGATGGGTATTTGGTTGCTGTGACTAAGGTTACAGTCAACACTGGTGTACATAACTGTTTCGTGCCCCTGCCTTCGTCTTCCTGGATATTGGCTATCCAGTATGTCTCTGTCTTTGAGGCACCGCCTAATGTGTCTTCCCCAGTAGCCGTACAGTTTGTTGTGTCCACCAGCAAGGGACAGTGGCTCCTATTTCTCCACACCCTTGCCAACATTTGTTAGAATCATTTAAAACTATATTGAATGTTTATTATTATTATCCTAGTGTGTAAGAACTGGGATCTCTTTATGGTTTCGATTTGCCTAAGTCTACAGTCTGTCTTGGAGGAAGTGCAGCCAGACTTCATCTCACTGGCTCTGGACACGTTACCAGGAGGAACCAGTCCCTGGAGAAGGACATCATCATGCCTTGCAGAAGAGGAAGCGCCCCAGTGGGAGGGATGATCAAGTGGCTGGGACGATGGGCCCAACTCCATCAACCACAGGGAGGCTGGCTCAGGACCGGGCAGTGCCCTCCTGCGGGCCCCGGGGTGCGCTGCTGTGAGTCGGAGCTGACTTGGCACCTGGCAGCAATTAGGTGGAGCTGCTTCTTGTCTGCTTCTTGGCTATCTGTCCCGTGTCTTGGGAGACAAATTTTGGCTGGACCTTTGCCCCTTTTCAGTTGGGCTCTTGGTCTTGCTCAGTGCCTTCCCATTTTGTGAATAACAGCTTGGTGGTGTTTCACCCTCTTGGGTCTCCTTGTCCTCCCCTCATTCAACCATGACCCAGACTCCTCCATCCCTCCCAGTGTCCTGCCCCCGTGACCTTCCTGGAGCAGGGAGTAGGTGGCAGTGTCATTAACCCAATCTGTGAAGCCAGCTAAATACACCTTTCTCTCAGACCTGTTATTATCCTAGATCACATGAAGCCCAATTCCCAGATTGAGAGCCTGAGATAAAGGCCGCTGTGGACCCCCCCTCCCACCCCCGTCCCGTGCTCCAGTGGCACACATTGCATGCCGCTCTTCCCCAGAGCCCCAGGATGCACAGATGAAAGGAACAGCCCCAGGTGAGCATGCCGACCTGGCCCATTACATGTGAAGGTGACCTGTTCCCACACTGGCCCAGCAAGTGTGATGAGACAGCCGGGACTGGCAGCTAGGAAGGCTTCATTGGGTCTGATCCAAGTCTTCAACGCTCTCCCAGAAAGGACAAGATCTGAGACGCTCGCTCAGGGCACCGGCCAGTTCACAGGAAAGCAGCCCGAGCCCTCAGCAGACCACACAGCGCCCCCTCATGCCCCCTTTGTTTCCATCCTTCTTACAGGCCTCTCTCTGGGGACACTGGGAGAAGCACATGCACGGAATTGCTCAGGGCACTCGGTGGCACAACGCGTGAGCACGTGGCTGCTAACTGAAGGGCTGGTGGCTTGGAGTTAGCAGTCCAGGGCTGAATGCACTGAAGCACCAAGCTCCAAAGCCATGGCAATGCGGGTCTTTCCAGGAACTGCTGTTGCACAACCCTGAACAAGTCTCCATCTCCCACATGTGGTGGGATCAATCCAGTGGCAGTGCTTCTGTGCCCTGCAGAGTCCCTGTGAGCCCGAATGGCCTCGAGGGCGGGGGTGGGGGGAGGGTGGGGTCTTCTGCTCAGCCCCACTGGCCTGAGTGGCATGGTGGTGACCCATTGGGCTGTGATCCACAGGTCAGTGTGAAACCTCCAGCTTCTCTGGGGGAGACAGAGGAGACCCTCCACTGCCACAAAGAGTGCGTCTTCAGAAACCCACAGGGTCCGTTTGACCCCGCCCTCTATGGTCGCCGTGTGTCGGAGGTGACACGGTCGCAGTGAGTCTGACTTGCTCTTGAGCAGCCCCGGGGGATGGTGACTCATGTGCAGTAGAGCAGACTTGTGCTCGCTTCAGCAGCATATGCACTAGAACAGGATTACGCCCAGCCTGTGTTCTATTCATGTTGGGTTGTGGGTCTTCCCACTTCCTTCCTGCTTTCTCTTTCCACCCGACCCTCTTTCTCCTCCTTTCCTATATCTGAGCGTATTTACCCCTGGGCACATGCTGCCTGTGGGGTCTCATTTGGTTGGCAGTTCAGAGCAGTGTGCCTCTCCTGAGTGCTGTTGTTCATCTGCAAGCCTGTCTATCAGTTAGCTGAAAATTGATACACGGGTGGATTCAATTCCAGGTCTGAGGGTGACTGGGGCCCATAATCTCTGGGGTTCCATGAGTCTTTATTGGACCAAGAAGCTTAATTTTTTTTAATGCTTTCTGAGAGTTCTTCCCCACGCTTTTCTCCCATTCTCTTCAGCACTTTCTACTGTGATCCCTTCCAGAGCCATCAGCAGTGGTAGCTGGGCACCGTCTAGTTCTTCTGACCTCAGAGTCACCGAAGCTGCGATTCGTGTAAACCATTAGTCCTTTGGACTGTTTCCTGTGTCTTTCATTTTCTGTACTCATACTTGCTCTAAACCTGGAAACACAGTAGTTGCACCTTAGTTGGGCATTCACAGGCTTTTAAGCGCCTACTTGCTTGTCACCGATGTCGGACAAAGAATTTTATTTAGGAAGCAAAGCAGTGCTAAAGAAGAACAGAGTAGGAGGCTTCACACTCCCCCACCACAAAGCCTAGTGCCTATCCTGGGCTGCCAAAACAGCAGGCGTAGGGATAGACTCATAGATGGATGGGGCGGAATTGAGAACAGAGAACAGAAGTATTGCCTTTCACTTAGGGGCAGCTGGTGATCGACACAGGGCTGAGACCTGTCAATGGTGGAGTGGTGGTCTCTGACAAATGGTGCTGGCGTCACTGGCAGTGGTGCTTTCCTTCCTGGCCAGGGAAGGCACCTCCCCTCCAGGAGCCACTGGGACAAGCACCACAGAAGGCAGCACTAGGGAGCAGAAGCTCATGGTCCTTCGGTTCTGGGGCTGGGTGTCCACACCAGGTCCTGGACACTCTCGCTCTGCCCTGGTTGGTCAGGGCACTGCCCACACCAGTTCATAGGAAGTAAGCTTGTCAGGGGCTGGGCTGGGCTTACTCCCCTGGACTGCACCACGACAGACATGCGGTGACTTGTCCACTGTGCACTGGCAAGGAGACCCAGTGCAGTCCACGGGGGTCCTTGCTGATTGACTAATCACCCTTGACCCCTTTGCCATCCTCAAATGCCCCACATGTCATCCACCCCTACCCCACCCTGCTCCTCCATCTCTCTGTGTCCGATCGGCCCTTCTGATGACTCCCAGGAAATTATTACATTCATAACCCTCCCTTTAATTAACAGCAAATGGAGGACCCCCAGGTGGAAAAGCTCTGCTTATGTGAGGAATATAGTGCATCTGGAATTCATTCCACCAGGCCAGACTGTTAATCAAGTTTTCTATTTAGAGGTTCTGAAAATATTGCTAACTGTGTGACCAAAAAGGCCTGATTTATGGTTGACAGGAGCGGGACTGGTTTTGCCACCTGCAACATGCACCTGCTCACACTGTCAGTTTTTGGCAAAAAATAGTATGCCTCTCGTGTCTCACACCCCTTACTCACCTGACCTCACTCAGTGTGACATATTTTTGCTTCGGAGAATGCAGAGGGATGTGAAAGGACAGCGATTTGACAACATAGAAGAGATGAAGATAAAAAAAGGAAGGTGTTGTCAGCCATCCAGGCAGATGAGTTTGAAAAATGTTGCCAAGAATGGAATCACAGATTTGACAAATGTATTAAGGGTCATGGAGAATACTTTGAAGGTGATAAGGGTATTATGTCAAATAATTTAAATACATAGCTTTGAAGAAAAATTTTAAAATCTGTTTTTTTTGGGGGGTGCCCCCTTGTATTTTCAGCACAATTGTGTCCAGAGGTTGGGCTGGGGTTCCAAAACACAGTATAGGACTTCATGAAGTTTCTGGGAAAGTGGACTTCAAATATGCTGGAATTTTCCCACCAGCTTTTTGAAGTCCTTTCATAAGGGGGGGGGGACATAATCTAGAACAACGTCAACATTTAGTACGTGACCCCCTGTGGGTTAGCTCAGTGGCAGTGTAAACCTAAACCCTCAGTGGGGGAGTAAACCTAAAAAGCAGCACACTTCCCACTTCTTAAGCACCTTGGGTAACGTTTGATGCCATTTTAACTTATTTTTAAAAAAGAAAAAAGACCCTCTGGGGCTTCTGGAAGATTGAGGCTTCTTTGCCGGATGCTCTGATTGAACAGGGATGAGATGCGCGAAGCCAGTAATTTAAGCGTTGACTCAAGCTGGGGTGGAGGGCAGGCATATTCTCCTGGTCCACCACAGTGGGCATCGCACAACATACAAGCAATGCCCATGCGAGGAAGACTCTCAAACATGATGACAGTGGGAAGAAGCAGGTGACTTTTCATGATCTCCAGCGGGGGTGCTTGTGATTCTTTAACTACCTGAAGCTGAGATAAATAATCCTTGGTGCTAACAAACTAAATACTTGGCTGGCAGTTGTGAATTTTAGTATACCTTGTTTTTAATTTAAAAATATTTTCAGATGAATATTCTGGCCAAAAAATCAGTGTATGAGGGTGCTTCACAAAGTTCATGGGGAAGTGGAATCTAGAGATGATGGAACTTCCCGTGACCGTTGGAAGCGCCCCTGCCATGGAGTGCCACGTCTTTTCCTTCTGCTTCAGGTAAAACTAGCCTCTGAGCATTAGTCAGTGCCCGTGGGAAAAGCTTTGTCATTTAGCAAACTCAACTTTTGACAAATCCCAGAACAGTGGTATTTTGACCTTAAAATTTTATCCGATCTGCAAATATTTAATAGCTCTCCTTCCTAATCTACCTTTAAAAAAAGACATTTCCATTTTGAAGTGCTTAGGCCCACAGCTTTGACTCTGCGTGTGTGATGGAACCCACACGGGACATCTGCACCTCTGTGTGGCGTCTTTAATCTTCTTTCTCTGCCACCAGGGGGCAGCATCTCCAACTTTGCTGCTTGCTGCCGATTAGGGTGTTGGGCGCAGGGACGCGTGTGGAAAACGTCCTTCCGTCTCTCCGGTGGTGGTGGACTGAGGTATCTCAGCCCCTGCCCTTTCAAAGCCTGCAGCCTGGCACGTGAGTCCATCACCATCCTGGGGCTCGTGAGCCGTGGCTGTCATCGATCTCAGTCCAACAAGCTGGCGGGCACCCTGCCCTCTACCTTCTGTGAGCCGTGGCATCTCCCCTTATCCTGAGGACAGACGTGCAGCAGATAGGAAACCAGCCCCTTGTAGGTGGCACTCCTGGCGGATGCTATGTCCAGCTGTTTCGTGTGTTTATCCCAGGGCAGGCAAAATGGATTTGTGATAGGTGGGTGGAAGGGCCTTCTTTGCCTCCAGACTGAGATGGCCTAGGAAGAAAGGCCTGGTGATTAGTTTACTTCTGAAAACCAGCCAGAGAGAGGCATGTGGTTCACAGCATAGCACGGCCTTAAAACTGGGAGAGAAACGACCCTGCCCTCCTCAGTTAAAGGGCGCTCCAGGAGCTGGCAGAGTGGACCTGGATACCCCCACAGTCATGAAGGTGCTACAAGTTGATGACACTGTGTTCTGCAGTGCAGCTCATCAGTGCTGGCTCCCGAGACCCCTCCCAGTGGACTCTTAACTGCTGACCTTTGGCCAGTAGTTGAATGCTTAACCACTGTGGGCCACCCAGGGCCCCATCCCGGGCAGGAGGCAGTTGCTATTCAAAAGGAGTTCATTCTGACTTGGAGCGGCTCTGGGGAGCAAACTAGAATGGCTTGAGCGTTTCCAAAGCTGTCCTGTATGGAAGCAGACAGCCACTTCTCTCTCTCTCTCTCTCTCTCTTTCTCTCACCAGGTCTCTGCAGGGTGTGGACAGCTGACCTTCTGCTTAGCAATCAGGTGCTTAGCCACGGGACCACCAAGCCCACACCCATCGAGCTCATGGCGACCCTGTTGCCCAGGGTAGAACTGCCACGGTGGGTTTCCAAATCCTGCTTTATGCGAGTAGCGAGCCTAGAGTCTTCGTCTCCCGTGGAGCGGCTGGTGGGTTTGAGCTGTGAAGCTTGTGGTTACCAATCCAACCAGTAACCCCTGGTCCGTAATCCGTGGGGGGAGGGGTGGTGGTGGTTAGAAAATGTGGGTCTATTTCCCTGAGACAAATTTGTTTAACAAGGGCTGCCCTTCATTGGAAAATCTCACTGCCACAGTCAGTCCTGACACACAGTGACCTACAGAACTGTCCCTGTGAGCTTCCTGCGCTGCAACTCCGCCGGAATAGAAAGCCTCCTTCGGGTCCTGCGGTATCTCACATGCGTAGGAAGTGACTGAGAATGCCGTGGCATGGGTCCAGCACACCCTCAGCGTCAAAGTGGCGTCCTGGCTCTTCCATTCACTTTAGTGATGTATCAAGGACATCAGTGCCCAGACCCATTTGCGGTACATCCCACCATGCGTTCTGATGAATGGGGACACTTTACTAAGTCACTGGGACGATCAGGGTAGAGAATGGTGTTCCCATCACCCCCAAACGTTCTTGAGCCGCCCCCCAGTCAGCCTCACTTCAAATCTGTCTTTTGTATGTGTGTGTGTGTCACTATGGATTAGCATGGTCTTACGCTCTTGGCTGCTCCCCCCAAAGTAGAGACAGATCTGCTCAGAGGCCCCTCAGAAGGAAGACCTCTAAAAACACCAGCCACTGAAGAGCCTGTGGAGCGTGGCCCTAGTTACCTCGAGGCCCTGGTGTGTGGACCAAGACTTTGAGATACCTGACATTGTTTAGTCCATGTTCCTTTCTTCCTGACTGGCCATCTTTTGCCCCAAATCAGGTTTCTGAGCTGATATAATTAGCTACGGTCACTTCTTTCTGCTCCTGAGCTGGTCCAGAGCACCCACCTTGAGCCTCTGCTTTCCCTTCACCTTCAAGGTCATTTGAAAAACATCCCTCAGTGGGACAGATGCGAACTTTCATCGCAGACCCGCCCCAGGAAGCATCTGAGTCAAAAGTATCGTGGTGAGGACCTGGACAAGAGCTTTCCAGAACGGGGTTGACTGTCCGGGTCTCCTAACCCCATCATGTCAGAAAGCTCTTCCAGGAGCAGCGCGCTGTCTGGCCGTGATTCTCCTTTGTCGGCATTTTACTGCAGGGCTGAGCCAGCCATAAAGCAGACTGACAGGGAGGGAAAACAAAACCCCATATTTTACACGCTCAAGACATGGTGTCACTTCCTGTCAGCGCCGGGGCTGATGGATAGCGCTGGCATTTCTGCACCGGGCTGCCGGGCCCGGGAGAGGAAGCTCCTCTGGCAGGTGGTGATAAGTGTCCAGAGCCCAGCCCCGTTCGTCTCCCCGGAGGACTCCCATTCATCTTCCCGGCCTCATCTCACGAGGGACGCCTCCCGCCCCCGCTGCAAAGACACCCAGAAGCCCCCCGGGGTGGAGGAAGTCCTCCCAGTTCTGCGGGAGACTCTGAAGCCCCAAGGTCTTGCCGGGTGGTTGTAGACCCCAGCTGGCATCGTGGCTCTGCATTGGGTTTCTACCTGCAAGGTCAGCAGTTCGAAACCACCCTGCTCGGGGAACAAGGAGGCTTCCTACTGTGCTCTACAAAGAGGGACAGCCTCGGGAACCCACCGGGAGGCTCTCCCGTGCCTGTAAGGCCACTGTGAGTGGGAGTGCGCTTCAAGGCCGTGAAGTGAGTCTTGGCTGGGTCACAGGCCCTTCTGTTAATTCACATCATCAGTGCTTGTGGGCATTAGTGATTTGTGAGGCCCCGGGGCGAAGGGACTGGGAAGAGAGTGCTGGCATCCTTTCTACTTCAGATGTGCAGCCCTGGGCCTCCGTGGAGCTCCCAAGTTGGGGCAGCCTTCACAGACTGCAGGTTGGCATCTGGGCTGGGCTTGCACAGCGCTGCCCTCGGTGGACTGACAGTGTGGTGGTCAGCTGCTGTCCAGTTGTCTCTGACCCCCTGTGGCCCCGGGTGTGCAGAGTTGAACTGACCCATGGGGTTCTCGAGGAGGGGCCCTTGGGGAAGCAGCCGGGCCAGCCCATCTCCCACCTTTATGTTCACAGCCAAGAAAGAGCCCAAGACATACCGGGTCCACCGTGGCCAAGGCAACCCAACCACAAGCCCCGCTCAGTGGCGCCCACAGGTGGGCTTGGGCGGGTGTTGGGGCGGAGGGGCTGCCATGTGTATCCTGGTGGCTGTGGTCTCAATCGAGCATCACCAGACCCATTCATTGCACCACCCAGTGACACGCAGTGGAGGGAGAAGCCTCGATCTGAGTTGCAGAAGCGGAGTGTGTCCGTGTCAGGAGGCTCAGGTTTGTGAGGGAGGGAAAAGGCACGCCCTCTCCAGAAGCTGACCTGCGGACTTCAGGCAATTCCAGTGAAAAGTCCATTTTGAGGGAGTTGGTAAACTGAATTTAAAACATACATGACGGTGTGTGTGTGTGTGTGTGTGTGTGTGTGTGTGTATGTCTAGCCCAGGTGGGCTGGGTGTTGGGCTGCTAACCACAAGGTCATGTTTGAGGTAGATGGGTGCGACTGTAACTGAGCAAGAGTGGAGAGAGAGAGAGAGAGAGAGAGATATTGGAGAAGGGCCATTGGTGTTGAGACAGGCAAGAATGGACCACGTGAGATGACGGAATGTGTCTCTGTCAGACTGTCCCTATGCAATCACTTTTTCCTGAGAGCATCAGTCTTGATGTTCAGGGAGGTGAGGGGGTGCGTGGCCACGGAAACGAAGCAGCCCTGCCTGAACTCTTACAGTCGTGTCTCTGACACAGCTTCTGATATCTGGAAGTTACTGCTCACAAAACTTCAGACGTGTCGTCAGGAGGAACCAGCCCCTGGAGAAGGACACCATGCCTAGCCAAGGGGAAGAGCAGCCAAAAAAGATGGAGGCCCGTAATGGAGGGCCTCGGTGGCTGCAGCAGGGGGCTCAAACGAGAGCGATTGCGAGGGTGACGCCGGCCGGGCAGCGCTTTGTTCTGTTGTGTGTAGCGATGCGATGGGTGGAAACCATGTTGACCCCATTGGACACGAGCTTACAAAGCAAGGCAAGCCTAGACAAAACAAAACAGGGACCTGCCTTCATGTGTCAGTTCAACGGACAGATCTTAACACTGTCTTTGCAAACCTTGCCCATCTCAGCACGCCTTAGTAACTTCGGAGGAACCTTACTTGAAAACATGTCCATTTTCCAAGACACCCCCAAGAACTGCAGTCCCTCTGGGAGGCTGAATGAATCATCCTGTCTCCCACACACACCAAGTGACACAGCTCATGTTAAACTCGCCGCTTTCCTCTCTTCCTCGTCTCGACCCACATGCTTGCGTCACGGACTCACTGGTGCAGCCTAAATTGGGGTGGGGGGGCACGCGCGCACACACACACACACACACACACCTCGCCAGATGTAGCGCTTGTGCTGACACTGCATGCACATACCACGGTGGTTCTCAGCAGCTCCCAGTTTAGTCCCGAACGTTCCACAGCTAGCAAACACACACACACACACACACACACACACACACACACACACACGGACGACAATTCCCTCAGCCTTGGGTGACTCATCTTGCCTCCTCCTCGGGCCGGGATGCAGGGTTCGGTGCGGCAGACAGACAGGAGAGGGATGGGAGAGGCAGTTGGACAGCCGCTGCGTCCCCAGGCCAGCAGTTCAAATCCACCCACCGTTCCTTGGGAGAAAGACGAGGCTGTCTGTTCCTGTAAAGACCTACAGCCTTGGAACCCATGGGGGCTGTTCTGCACTGTCCTGCAGGGTCAGAATCGACTCGAAAACATTGAGGGTTGTTTTGTTGTTGTTACTATTATTATTTCTTGCTTTCAAGATTTTCATCTTTTTTTCTTCTTTTAATTAAAAAATCATTTGATGGGGGGGGGGTTCCCACAACCCCTGCAACAATCCATACATCAGCTGGACCAAGCATGTCCGTGCACACGTTGCCGTTGTTCTGATGCCCACGGGACATTGGTGGCACGATGGGTTCTGTACGGGCCTGCTCTTGGGAAAGCCAGTGGCTCCAACTCCCCAGTGCCCCTCTGTTGCGGGGTGGCTGGGCGGCAGCCTCCACTTGGCGGCAGGCAGTGGGCTTTTTTTGGTCTGGATTTGCCCCCTAAGGCCTGACTGGGGTTTTGTGCCCCCTTCCCTGGACTCAGGTTCCTGCAGGACCCACTGCAGGTCTGACTTGAGCCTCTGCGCTCCAGCCGGCCAGCTCAGCACTCTCTTGGACAGAGCGTGCATCTTTTGAGGTGGTGCCCTGGTTGTGCGGTGGGTTAAGCATTGGCTGCTGGCAGAAAGATTGGTGGCCTGAGTCCATCAGCCACTGTAAGTGGGGGAAGATTAGGCAGTCGACCTCCCTAAAGAGCCACAATCCTGTGGTCACAGGGGGTGGCCTTTGTCCTGCAGGCTGCTGTGGACGGTTCAGGGTGGGGTGGAATCTACAGGCTGTTGGGTTCCCCTTGTCGGCAGAGCCAGTCCCACCCCGGGGTGCCCCTCACAACCCTACACAATCTTCCTGTGAGTGCCAGCCTGGCCCGGCATCCATCATGGCCGTCCACGGCACGGAGGGCCCATCCTACTGGCCGACCCTCCCCGTTCCACTCTTGATGACCTTTCCCAGCAGTCGATCTTTCCTGATGACATGTCTGAAGGGGTGCCTGGGCTCCTTGCCTCTCAGGAGCTGGCTGGCTGTCCTCCTGGGACAGGTGCCCTCTTTCTTCGGGCCGCCCATGGTTCCTGTAGCAGTGTCTCTCCCCTGCCCCCCCTCAGTCCCACGCATGGACCCTTCCTGTGGCAGTTATAGCATCTGGTGTCAACTTGTGAATGGGTGGAGCCTCGCCGGTCAATCAGGTCACAGCTTAATGGCCTCATTTGGAGATTAAAATTGACTGGGGGCCAGATACAGGCTCACTCCCTGTGAGACATTCCTGTTAACAGGACGCATGGAGCTATGTCAGAACCCTGGAGCTGGAAGAGCCACATGGAGACCCACGCCAGTGCTGAGATGCTCCCACCACCACTGGATCCACAAGACGCCCCACCCACTGGCCTGTGAGTCTCTTGCGTTCGGCGTCATTGCATGTGCTGTATGAATCTGAAGAGTTATGAGATCTTTGGACATATGGGCCAGTATTGGACTTATGAACTTGATCTGGGCTGGGATATTTTCATAATATACAATTAGTCTTTACATAAAGCTCTATCTTATGCACTGATGAGTGTCTATTACCTGCATTAACACACTCCCCAGTCTTCCCTGCTCACTGCCCCCTTGTCACGTGCATCTGAGGTGAATGAAGAGATGTGGAAGTTCCAAAGAGCGACGGTGCCCCAGCAAGCCCCTGTGCGGCCCTTCCCTTCAGGTTTCCACGTGCCCTTTTCTCGTAGATCCTGAGAAGTGGAGAGTCCCTCTCCCATTGGATGACTTTCTCATTGTCGTCGGTACCATCGAGTTGATTTCAGCCCACAGAGACTCCAGGTGACACAGGAGAGGTGCCCTGCGGGTCCCTAGGCTGTCATCCCCCTGGGAGCCGACTGCTGGCTGTGGGTAGACACACACCAAAGACGTTTTAGCCAAGCACTGTGCACCATCATGGTACCCCAACTTCCTTCTGAGACCGGGAGGTAGAGGTGGTGCTGGTGGAGGTGATGGTGGAGATGCTAGAGCTGGAGGTGGTGGTGGAGGAGATGGGGTGTGTGTGGTCATCCTGTCTCCCCAGCACATTCGGCTCCTATACTTGATCTGACACAGAGACAGATGGATTGGCCAAAACATGTATCGGGTGTGAATCCCAGCCCAGCCCACGTGAGACGCAGCTGTGTCAAACACCAGCTTGCTTTGCCCCCTTGGTCCTGTTCTGAGCATGCATCCAGTTTGACTGTAGGAAAGCAAGACTGGGGTCACTGGTGGTGCTGGCTGTCCCCCAGGCTTGCTTCTGCTGCCCCAGGGGTACCTGGGGATGGGGCTGCCTCTGGTCTCAGCAGTGCTGGGCTCCACTGCTGGGCTCCACTTGTTCAGCAGCCCCAGGGCCTTTCCTGGTCCCAGCAGAGCTCTGGGCTGCACCCTGGCCAGAATGCAGATCCCAGAATGGCTCAGGGCTGCATCTCTCTCTCCATGTTGGCCCAGGCCTGACCCGTGGCCAGCAGAACCCCCTCTGTCTGGGAAAGTCTCGGCCTCTCTCTTCTCAGGGTGCTCCAGGACCTGGTGCCAGACCTTCAGGGGACTCTCCTGGGGTTCCACCTCGGAGACCTAGAGGCATGCGAGTGAGCGAGCCTGTGTGGGAACTGATTGGATGTCTCCACAGACTCACTGCTATTGGTCGATTCTGACTTACAGCGACTCTGTAGGGCAGGCTGGAACTGCCCCCGTGGGTTTCGAGACTGAAACTCTTCACAGGAATAGAGTCTTATCTGCCTCCATGGAACTTACGATGATTTCAAACCACTGACCTTGTGGTAGCCCATGGTGTCTGCAGGGCTCCTTGGGTTGGATGCAGGGATTGGGCAAACAAGGAAAGCAGAGGCGGTGGGGCTTCTGTTCCAGGCCCCTGCAGTGAGAAGACAGTGGGGCACAGGGATCTTTGGGTGTCCTGGTGCAGAGGGGAGTGAAGGGGACGCTGGAGCGTGGTCTTCGAAGTGAGCCAGTGAGGCTGAGCGTAATGGAGCAGAGGCACGGAGGGGTACCCACACTCCTGGTGGACCTGCTGGAAGCAAGGTCACTGCAAACCTCCCATCTGTGAAGAAAAAGACAGGCATCTGCAAAGCATCATCAGGTGGCACACGCCTGTACAGGGAGAATGCATGCAAGTTATTATCTTAAAGAAAACCACGGCCTCTGCAAGTGGGAGCAGTTCGCTGCCTGGGACAGAATGATTTCTAGTTCATTGCGTATTTTAAGCCAAACTATATTCAGCCCCTGTCAGGATGACCCGTGTGCCTGCTTTTCAAGAGCGGGAGGAATGTAATCTTTGGCAGAAGACTGTTCCCAACTCATAGGTCAATAGCCACCCCGTCTCTTCGAGCCCAACCAAGTATACATAATTAGCAGGACCTGAACAATGGGATGTCATCCCCCGTCTCTCTGATCCACCTGGCTCTCTCCCTGCGAGAGCTCCAGGCACTTCTACAAACACACGGGCCCCCTGCCACCCTTTAGCAAGTTCTCCTCGGCATATCTGCATCTGAGCCCCGCAATTCTTTGTTGGGTGTGTGTGCTGCCCAGTGCGTTGTGTGGTGTTCATCAACTTCTATCCACTAGATGCCCACATCACAACCTGCCCATTTATGACAACCTGAATCTCTCCAGACATTGCTCAATGGCCCCAGAAACAGAAAGGACCCACTGTTGACCAGGACGGATCCCAACCCAGCTTGATCTTTCAGCTTCATTGCCCCTGCCCTATCTCACCTTATCTCACCTCACCTCACCCCTCTCACCTGATCGCCTCGCCTTACCCCCCCTCCCCACCCCCTCACTTTCCCTCACCTGTTGGCATTGGGGTGGTCGGGACTCTCTAGTGCCCCCTTGTGTGCAGAGCAGAACTTGAGCTTGCTCCTTGGGGAGTTTTCGCCATCATTCGTCAACCCCCAGCACAGGACCAGGCAGCACGTCTTCCCATGGTGCACGGGAGACCCGGAGACAGGGCGGACTTGACAGCAGCAGCAACACGAACACTCACAGCCGCCTCAAAGACCCCGGAGAGAGAAGTCTTTCCTACTGATTTGCTCCAAAATTTAACAAGCGGGTCACCTGGAGAACTAGGACATGTATGAAGGGTCTTCACAAAGTTTGTGGAAAAATGGAAGTGAAAGAAATAAAGATTAAAAAAACGTACCCGTCGCTCCTCGGCGCAAATGCCAGAAGGGCCAGGACACTTTTTATAAGCAATGATACCAGCCGTTTAACCCATCCCTAAATAACGGAAGGCCTTGGGAATTCAGTCATGTGATCGCTGTCTGTTTTACATTATTGACTGAAGAAAATGGGTGCCTTTTAACCAGACGGCAAACAAGTCAGAAGGAGGCAGGGTATGGCTATAAGGCGAATGCCTAATGGTTTCCCACCGAAGCTCTCCCCACCGGCCCTTGCCGATGAGAGGAATGAGCAGGACCCCTGTCGTGGTGGAGAAGGACTCTCTGGGGAAGGTTTCTTGGGTGCTTTGCTGCTAACGATTTGACCGACTCTCTCAAAACATGGTGCAAATGGTCATTCTTTGATCCTCTAGAAAGCCGACAAGAAATACGCCTTGAGCATCCCAGAAAACTGTTGCTGTGACCTTTGCGCTGGACCAGTCATCTTTTGTCCTGACTTGGACCACTCCCTCCACTTGGTAGCCATCCTTCCGCTGCCTGCTGTCTTCTAGACTGTCCCGGGGAAGCCACTTTTCCTCTCCTGTCACGGTTCTTCCAAGGAATGCCCCTGTGGACGCGCTCACTTGCGCCACACTCCCATCGAGAGCTCTGCTCTTGTTTGCTCTCTTGCCACCCAGACAGCAGTGAGTTTGCTCAACTTTAATTTTTCAGTCAGAATAAAGTCAACTGGCGTTGACAACTGTTTCTGCTGTCCATCCTCCGTCTTCTTCAATGGGGCACCGGCAAGATGTTATTTTACCGCACAAACCCACGAGGGTGGTCTGGGGCTGTGACCTCTATCTGCCACATCATCCGATCCCATCTTAAAAATGGCTTTTGCCATGTTATCCATTTGCATATGGCTGATGTCTTTGGTATACTATTGTTCCCGTAAAGTTTTTCATAAGGCACCCATAATTTCACCCTTTTCCACCTACACTTCACCTTAAGTTTGATGTTTGTTCTTGCCTCGATGTTAGCAGAATTGAGCAGATGTGTTACCCTTCTCAGTGCCTCTAACTCGATCATATTCAGACGTGTTTTAACAAGTGAGGGCACGTTTATTTTCGTGCTCAAAAACAAAAACAGAACAAAACAAAAGCTTGGTTTTTATGCAGCACTGTTTTCATGAACTTTTTGAAGACCTGAGTGCTTTCTCGGTGTCTGTCTGCATTCCCTTCTGCTGCCATCACAGAACTATCCCCAGGGGGTGGCCTTTACAAAAGCAGCTTATTTCTTCACAGCTTATGAGGCTAGACATCTGAATTCAGAATGATGGCTGTGCATTTGCCGCAGAGGAGAGAGGCCATGCATGCATGTACGCCCTAACATGCGTACAGGGCCTCTGTGTTGCAAGAATAGGCATGAATCAGGCAATCGAGCCACCTCTGAGTAGGACGGGTAGACAGGGTTGGGACACAGTGACACCACTGCACACTTGCATCTGTTTCAGAGAGGAGCTACCTCTGTCCCCGGCCCAGGCCAGCTATCCACCCCCCAAGCCAAAATGACTGTTCACACCGGGGGCCTCGAGTTTTGGTTCGGTCTCATGAGGAATGTCTTTCAGGTGACATAATTTCAACCTTTTCTCTTTTCAAGGGGGCTGGTTCCCTAGACAAGACGAGAAGACCGACCCGTCTCACACCCCCCAAGGAGCTGGGCATGAAAGCTCTGAGCCACCTCCTCCCTGGGGTGCTGTCTGGAGACTTCCTGTCCTTGTCGGGTGCCATCCAGTCGATCGACTGACCGCGAGCCCACGTACCACAGACAGAAACACCGCCCTGCCCTGTGGCCCCCTCACCATCTTTAGGTTTGAGCCCCTTGGGGCAGGTACGATGTCATTCCATCGCCTGAAGGGTCTTCCTCTTTCTCGCTGGGCCTCTGCTTTACCAAGCACAGGCTCCTTCTGCAGGCACCGGTCTCCCTAGACAATAAGTCAAAGTGCATAAGAAGAAGGCTCGCCACCTGGTCCCTAAGGAGCACTCCGGCTGTACTCCCTCTGAGACGGTGCGTTCAGTCTCCTGCTCTGTTCAGTGTTCTTTGCCCACCCTCTAATTCAAGGGCACGGGTTCTTCTCTGCCCTTCCTCACCCAGTGTCCAGCCTCCTCCTGCACACGAGGTGCCTGAGCCAGACACACCTTAGTCCTCGCAGCAACCTCATGGGAGCAGGCACGACCAAACCCTCTGCCCCCGCCCTCGTTCTGTCGCCTCGAGACCCCAGTCAGAGGGCTTCCGAGGTGGTCGATCGTTTATGGATCAGAGCCTCGTCTTGCCCCCTCGAAGCCGCTGGTGGGATGGACCCGCCGACTCAGTGGTCAGCAGCCCTGTGTGAACCAGACAGCACACCACGACTCCTCGGTGAGCCGTCACATAAACCACACCAGCTGCTCTCGAGCCAGTGGCAATTGCTGGTGAGTTCCTGAGGGTCGCTGAGTCTGTGGCTGCTGGGGAAAGCAGAAAGCCCAGGGACTCCACAGCACCACCCTTCCCTCCGAAGGAAACCCAGGCTGGCTGCCACAGCGTCGGTGCCTGCTCAAAGCCGCCCAAGGGCACAGGGCAAAAGGGCCCTAGTGAGTTTCCTAGGCTGTGAAACTGCAGTGTCTGTGGGGTGCCACAGGGCGATGCCTCTCGCTGCAGTCAGGAGACTGATGGGAGGGACTGAGAGCGGTGCCTGACACCCAGCGCGTGCACGATAACCGGCCCTCTCACCCTCGATAGGTACTCAGTGTCTGGTCCCTCTGCAGCCCTGTCCAGGCGACTGATGTAACAACACTTGTCACTCCAGAGACCAGGGAAACCCCATCTTTGGCTCTGTTTTCCCACCAACCCCTCGTAGTGTCCTCTGGAGAGAGGTGTGAGTAATGCTGTCACCATCATTGTCACCGTGACACCTGCTGCACAGACTACCACTGGGTTCTCGGCTCCGGTGTTCTGCACAGGGGGCTCTGAACCCAGTGGCCCAGGTAGCTGCTTTGTGCCGCCGAGCATGCCAAAGCTGTGCTACGTTTCCTCCTTTCTTTCTCTCCACAGAAGTAGCTAGACCAGCAGTCCTCAACCTTTCTCCTGCCCCACCCTTTCTTACAGTTCATGTGGTGGCGACCCCCAACCATCAAATTATTTTCGTTGTTACTTCATCACTTATTTTGCTACTGTGATGAATCGGGCGACCCCTGTGAAAGGGTCATTCGACCCACGGGTCGAGAACCGCCAATCTAGAGCGCCACATGGGGCCCGCTATGTAATGGGGCCAGGGCGAGAATTTTGCTGAGGAAGCTCTTGTTCCCAATCCGATTCCCACGATGCTCGTGTGTGTGTGTGTGTGTGTGTGTGTGTGTGTGAGAGAGAGAGAGAGAGAGAGAGAGAGAGAGAGAGAACGAGAACTCTCCAGTCTCTCTACCATGGAGTGGACTGGCTACTGCTGCATTCAGAGACCCGGGACTCCAGGTCTTCTGTTACCTCACCGTGCCCGTGCAACTGCTGAGTGAGGCAGACTCCGCCCCAGTCCTCTCCTGCTGCCAACACAGGTCCCTCAGGAGGGCAGCTTTGATGCACAGAAATGTACTCTCAGTTTGGGAAGCCAGACGTCCAGGGAAAGGCTTTCTGTCTGCCATCCAGCTTCCACTGGGTCTAGGAGGTTCTGAGCTCCAGGTCTCTGGGTCCAGAAGAAAAGCTCTGCTCTGGTTTGCTTTCCCGGTGGTAGTAGGTCCCTGGGATCTCTCTGCTTGCCCCTCTCTGCTTTTATCTCTTGTGTGACGGACAGTGATGCAGCCACACCCTGAGGTCTCCCCAAGCAAGGGTCAGGGCTGTGGCCCAAGTCAAGGAGCTGCACCACTCCCATCCTCTATTGGCAGACACCCTCAGATGGTTATATCACCCCCAGCAGCCTCACCATGTCATCATGCCATAGACAAAGCCCTGAGAACCCAGCCCCGGCTAAGCTGGCACCACTCAATCCCCTTCCTGACATGCTGGCCCCTGGCAGCTCCCCTGTGTGTTGCTCCAGACGGCAGATGTAGCTGCCTTGGCACCCATGGCATTTAGAACCCACCCACACCTAACATCTGAAAACCAGGGCCTTTTAAACCGCAGCCAACTCTGGCTGCCTTTGAGGGAACGGGGTGCGCTGGCAGCCGGGGTGGAGCTGCAGCTGCTGGGTGCATGGCTGCATTCCCACCATTTCCCTTTGTCCCCCCCATGCCAGGGCCAGGCGTCAGGGCTGTTCATCACGGCGCCGCCACCAACTGTCCTCGGAGGAGAGAGTGTATCTTTGTGCAGCCAGAGAGAGGCCGTGCAGAGAGCCAGGTGTGGACAGGCAGTCTGGGAGAGTGGAGGGGGCTCCCCCAGGATGAGTGCACACACAGGGTGTCTGTGTGTGGGTGTGCCCCCCACCCCCGTGGACATTATTAGTATAAAGGTGGGGGACTTGGGGTCTCTTGGGCGTGTGTGTGTGTCTGTGTTGGTTAAGCACCACTGTCCCTCAGCCCAGCACTGCACCGTCAGCCCCCTCTGTACCCAGAGAAAGATGACTCCGCTCATCCTGGGCCGAGGCTGGCGCAGGGGCCGAATGCTTGCCTTCCACGTGGGAGACCCGGGCTCACTTCCCATGCAGGGTGCCTCATGCACCTGCGGGGAATGTGCAGGACTGGGCAGCACAGGGCTCCCTTGTGGGTGGCGTGGCAGCCCACAGAAACAAACATCTCCCCGCCGGAAAGAGCAGGTGCCCAGGTGGAGCTTTCCCTGACCAGAGCCTGCTGAGGGCAATATTCCAGACGGCCACACGGTGGCAGCATCGCACCGCGGCTGCTGCAGGAATGCTCCGGTATCCAGGTAGACGAGCGTCTACCTGCGTTTGAGTGAAGCAGGATGAGCTGAGCCTGCTCAGAGCAATACTTGCAGCGGCCACACGGTGGCAGCATCGCACCGTCCGCAGCCTCGCGGGGCTGCCTCACCTCCATGCACCTGCGCAGCCCCTACAGCAGTACCTTTTATTCCCATCCTGGCCCCGTCGCTGCCTTCTTTTCCCAGGCGCCTTCACTCTGGATTGACCTTGAAGCGTCTTTGCTCTTTAATGCCCCCACGGTCTCCCTTCTCCACTTTGCGGCCGGAGGTGCTATTGTTTACGACCCCACGTAGACCACCCTCACGCTGGTTCTGGTGTTTCCGCCCGTTGATGCGGCATGGTGTCCGTCCAGCTCTTGTAGGCTGCCCCTCCGTTTACGGCGGGACGTCCCTCTCCAGGGACTGGTCCCTCCTGACAACTTGGCCCGAGGTACACGAGGCGAAGGCCCCCTCCGCGCGCCTGGGGAGCGTTTGGCCGTACTTCCTCGGACACTGCTTCTCCCTGATATTTCCGCTGCTCGCGCTGCTCCCAACTGTCTCCTTCACTTATTTCCCCCAATTCTGCTGCTGCAAGCAGTGTATTTCTAGGTCTGAATCAAACACACGCACACACACACACACACACATACACACACGTGTGTGTGTCCCCCCAAAAAACCCTAGGACATTTGCCGCCCCACACTGAGATGTTTAACTGTCCACGGAAAGGTCGGCGGTTCTAACCCACTTGGCAACTCCGGGTGAGAAAGTCTTGGCGATCGGCGGCCCTAGAGATCCTAGCCTAGAAACCCCCGTGGGGCGCCTGTCGTCCTGCACGGGGTCGCCGGGACCCCCAGCGGGCTCCCAGCAGCCTCCCCACCCACCTAGACCACCCCTGCAAGTGGTGTCTCTGGAGGGTCCGGTCACCTCAAGCCGCTTCCCTGAGGCCCTGCCCAGAGGTGTGTGTCCACGTTCCACAGGGCTTAGAGCCACGAGGACCCTGCACCAGGGCCCACTGCCACCCTGCCTTCTGAAGACGCAGGCCCCGCCCCGTCTGTGGATGCAAGCCCCGCCCCATTTGCTGGCGCAAGCCCCTCCCCATCTGAGGCTACAAACCCCGCCCCGTCTGTGGACACAGGCCTTACCCCATTTGCGGACGCAAGCCCCGCCCTGAGGTCGCAGGCCCCGCCCTGAGGTCGCAGGCCCCGCCCCATCTGAGGATACAAGCCCCGCCCTGTCTGCAGAGCCCTGGAAGCAGGAGTGCCCTTCTAAGGCAGTCCAGGTGAGGAATGCTGTGGACGTTCATGGTCATTGTTTCTCTGTCCCTCAGGCCTGTGCTGTTAGTGACTGAGAGGATGGTGGGCGCTGGCTGCTAGTAATCATGGGGCTGCTAGCTGCCAGGTCGGCGGTTCGAACCCTCCAGCTGCTCTGAGTCAGACTGATGAGGCGGTCTGCTCTGAGACAGACGTCCAGTCGCAGAAACCTACCATGGCAGTTCTGCCCTGTGCTATGGGTTCGCCCGGAAGGCACTCGAGGGCAGGGGTCAGAGACAGGTGGAGCCTCCTACCCCCACCCCACCCTTTCATTGGGACCACACTTGGGTAGCGGCTGCCCAAAGAGAACTGACCTTCAAAACCCACTAGGTTCTGGAACCTTGACTCGGTGGCCCTGGGTCACCTTTCAGGCCTGGAACTGATCTCACCCCTGTGGCCCTCCACTCAGCCAAATGAGGGACAGGTCTATGAGGAGGCAGGTCAGGAGGGCAGTGCACCACAGGAAGCCCAGGGACAGCTCATGGCTAGGGAGAAGATACAGGGGAGGGAGGGGGGGTCAGAAGTGACCAGGGCAGTGGGGAGTGATCAGGG
>PVJH01010060.1:50085-75689 GCA_004026705.1 Nesogale talazaci | reverse complement strand
CTTCTGCCTGTCACCCGGACTCAGCTGTCCTCTGCCTGCCTCCCCTCCTTCCACCTGCTCCACCTCAGCTCTCCGGTCTTGGTCTTTGGCAGTCCCTGGTCTTGACTTCCACCCCCTCTCCCCCATTTCCTGGTGACCCTGGCGCCCTGGATTGGGGAGCTCCTGGGCAGAAAGCACAGGGTTGTGTTTTGTACTGCGTTTTCTCGCTCTCTCTGCCGCTTCCTCCACCCAGTCCTCTACTGCCCCTTTTACAAACTTAAAGAGTTGTGGGCGCCCAAGAGACTTCCAGCGTGGGCAGCTTCTGTGTCAGGACAAATTGGGTGCAGAGTGTGGGGGTGGGGTGCCCCCTTCTGACCCTTCAGCTCCCAGCTTCTCCTGGGCCCTCCTATCCAAGCTAAGGCCAAGCTCCTGGCTCTCTGAAAATACTCCCTTCATCGCCCTTCCCTTCTTCTGCTTTCTCTTCTCCTCTCCTCGAGTTGGGAGTCTATGTTGTCAGGACATGCCCCTGTGGTGGTCATCCCCCCCCCCCCACCTCTCCTTGGGAGATGCTCTAAAAACAAAGGGGGGGTGTACCTAAGGAAAAATTGAAGTCAACCCCGGGGCCGTAGCTGCCTTGCAAGAGTGCATGTGACCCTAGTTTTGGAGGTTTCTTTTCTGGCTGGCCTCCTACTCCCTGGGCACGGCGATGGAGCCATCACCCTGGCCAGGGGGGGTCAAAGAAGGGACGGAAGAGGGGACGAGAACGGGGAAAGAACAAAAGGAAGACAAATGCCACAGCTAGGGTGGAAGAGGAGAGAAATGAAAGGAGGGGGAGGAAATCCAAGGAAGAAAATAGAAAGACTTTTTGCAGGAAAGAAGAGAGAAGGAAGCAAAGTCGGAGGAAGAGAGAAAGAGGAGGCACTGTTTTAGTAAAATGTAAATGGACTGAGTTCAGGACATTTGTCTCAGATCGAAAAGCACTTCTGAAATTTTTTTTCCACCCAAGGGGTTAAAAAAAAATAAGTGTCTAAAGAAGAAGCCCCTCCCCATCTGTAGATTAATAATTAAGGCTAATTTGTAACTTTTCACAGGGAAACTTTCAAGACCTGGTGTGGGTCTGTTCTGTGGGGAATAGAGATGAGAGGGGAGAGCTGTGTGGTGTGTTCTGTTTGGTTTTCTCTAAAGATTATATTAGCATCACAGGGATAGCTTTATTATATATTCCGGGAATAAAATAGTTCTCCCAACATAATTTTCAAGCACTGGAAACCAAGCGGGGGTCTGTGGGTTGCCGCAGGCAGTCGCGAGGCAGACGGAAAAGCCCCACTCTTTTCCGGAGCAAGAGGACCCCGGTCCGCAGCCGCCTGTGCTCTGTCGGCCTGCAGCTGCGGGGCCGCGCCAGGCTGCGCGCTCGCTGTCCTCTGCTGCGGATCCCGCCCGGCCTCCACCGAGCTCCGCCGCCCGCCAGGTGCCACTTGGAAACCCTAGGGGAAGCCAGGCAAGCTGAAGGGGGTCGGAGAAGGGACCTAGGTGTGTATGGGCCGGCGGGCTGAAGGGCCAGCAGGCGACAGCCGCAGTCTGTGTAGGCGCCCGCTGCGGTGGCGCATTCCAGGCCTGACTCGATGCAGGCTCCCGGGAACTCAGTCTTGGACGCCCACCTTGCCCCCTTCGTATCCCCACCCTAAGATTGGGGCCGAAGGGCCGGGCCGGGAGCCCGGGGAGGTTGAATTATTCATCTTTAATCTGCCCGCAGCTGCCACCTTTTCAGACCGGTAACGCGAGTTCTCCCAGGGCCTAAATTATTGATGGAGGGGCTTTGGAGGGCGGGGAGGGTGAGGAATGGGCTGGAGGTAGTAGAGAGGCAAGGGGGTGAGTAAAAGGAGAGGTTTCTTCCTGCCCCAGCTGCCCAGCTCAGGCCCGCTCCCCAGAGCTTTCGACCATTCTGGGTCTCTGTCCCCAGAAGGGGATCGAAGGGAGATAAGGGGAGTGCGGATGTCCCCCGCTTTCTCCGAAAGTCGCCTGAGGCTGGCGGAGCAAGAGACTGCAGGTTGTCCGCTCGCACCTCCTTCAGCCTCTGGCTTGCTCTGCGGCCCAGTCGCTGCGGCGGCGGTTAGATCCTGCTGGGCATAGGATTTCTCGGTTGCTGCAGGCAAGCGACGAAGGGGCCGGGAGTGGCGCCCTGCCGCCCCGCACCTTGGCCGTTTGGTTTGGAGGTGGAGAGCCCACGCAGCACCCGGGATCTCCTCCAGAGCAAGCAAACACCCGTGGTGCCCGGTTGCCAGCGTAGCTGCGGGCCCAAGGCTCTGAGAGATGCCCCGCTAGTTGGGGCTGGCCGCACAAGGTGCCCCTGATCCTTTAGTCCGCCGCCGCCGAGTGATGACCTCGACCAGGCGACCTGGGTGAGGTGACAGGTCTAGGTTGGGCGCTGCACGGCAGCGGGCTACCAGAGCTGCTTAAAGCTCTCGCTGCCGCAGTCGCCGCTTGACTGCTTTCTGTTCAGCGTCCGCTGAACCCTGGCCTTGTCCGCTGTTCTCCGTCAGCCTGGTTTTCTTTGAACTTTAGACACTCGGGAGGCGAAGGGGATAGATAATCAGATAATAATAAGAAAAAGAAGAATAAAGAAAGAAAATCTTACAATTAAACGTAACAGAAAAAGAGGTAGAAAAGCCTCGCATTAAAAAATAAATCCAAAGGAAAAAAATAAATCCAAAGAAGCAGATTGGGAGTCAAAGGTCTTAGCCTGTTTGAATTAGAAGCCCTTTCTGAAAATAGTCATCCAGATCTAGGTCCCCCCTCTCGCCCCCACAAATCACCTTCTTCCAAGACCTCGGTCGCACCAAATCTCCCTTGCCTGCGGCCCAGGCGGGAACCCTCTTTGCCACCTAGTCGGACGCTCAGCCCTTTTCAGTTGTCCTTCCTCCTTCCCTGCTGGCATGACTTGCCCCGCTGTGCGCTTCTTTCTCCTCACTTTGCCTTTCTGTCTTTGCTTCTCCACCCCTTCCCACATCTCTGCTAAGCCCCGGTTGGTCTAAAAGCCGCGTTCTTTCCCAGGGCAGAGCTGTGTGTGCTTCCGCGTCCCCGCAGCCCCCGGGGTTCCCTCCCATCCCCAGCCCCCACCCTTGGTGGAGTGCCGGACCACCGTATCCCCGACGTGGGACGAACCCCTCCGCCCTGCCCGTTGCCCCTCCGCCCTGCCCGTTCCCTTCGCACTTCCCGGGCTGCGGGCCCTGACTAATGGCCGGTCCCTGCTGTGTGTGGGGTGTTGTGTTTTTTTCTTGTCTCTCCCCAGCAGGGCACGGGGGTGTGAACCAGCTCGGGGGGGTGTTTGTGAACGGCCGGCCCCTGCCCGACGTGGTGAGGCAGCGCATCGTGGAGCTGGCCCACCAGGGTGTGCGGCCCTGTGACATCTCCCGGCAGTTGCGGGTCAGCCACGGCTGTGTCAGCAAAATCTTGGGCAGGTGAGAGCCTGGAGCTGCTCGGGGCCACGCTCTGCCTTCTGCCAGGGCCAGCCACGGGTCTGAGGCCCCAGGACTCTGCTGAAAGGCCTGGACACGGAACAGAGGGAGGGAGACCCCAACTCCAGGGGACCCAGCGCGCCGCTCCACCTGGAGAGGACGCTTGGGTGGTGGCTGCCGCCCCAGGAGCGATAGTGGAACCGGGTCAAGCAGCCCCAGGGCCCTCTGGTGGAGGCGGCCCATTGCCGCCCTAGGAAGGAAGGGACGCCCCTTCCAGAGGAGTGAGTGGGGAGGTGGGCGGGGGTTAGGTGACTGGAGTGGTGAGGGTGCCCAGAAGAGGCAGAAGCAGCGTTTGGGAGGCTGGGGGAGATCTTGGCTCCCAAGGGCGCTCTGCGCTCAGTGAGAAAGGCTGGAGCGTTGGCCCTGAGGCTTCGCCTGGCTCTTCTTGCGCTTCCTAAAAGGAAGTCCGGGCTTTCCCTCTGGGCTGGCGTGCGCGCCTCTGCGGAGGGAGCGTCCCCCTTGCCGTCGCCCTCGCCCTCCTCCTGGCGCCCTGCCGCTCCCAGGGACCCAGCCCAAAGCCCGCAGAAAGCCAGCTCAGCCTCCCTGGGACTTCTCCTTGGGAGCCGCTGCCTCGAGCGAGCGGGAGAGCGGCAAGGCGGCCCCCCGCAGCCCGCAGCAGCCCCCCGCCACCGCCGCCCCTGCTTCTCGCTGACCCCGCCGGCCTTCCCGGCGCAGGTACTACGAGACAGGCAGCATCAAGCCCGGCGTGATTGGCGGCTCCAAGCCCAAAGTGGCGACCCCCAAAGTGGTGGACAAGATCGCAGAGTACAAGCGACAGAACCCGACTATGTTCGCCTGGGAGATCCGAGACCGGCTCCTGGCCGAAGGCATCTGCGACAACGACACGGTGCCCAGCGTTTCCTCCATCAACAGGTGAGCAAACCACCAACCTGCAGGGTGGGACCTCTCCCCAGCAGTCTTAACTCCTTCTCCAGCCTCAGCTCAAGATCTTTGGGGCAGGGGAGAGGACCTGGGAGCCAGAAGGGGAGGGAAGGCGAGATAGGCAGGCAGACAGACAGACAGGGCTGTCTCTCTCCTTGGGCTTGGGCTGGGCACAGTCTCTGCCTGGCTGCTCCCTCAGTGCCCTGGAAATGAATCCAAGAGTTAGTGGTAATTAAGACTCCAAGATTACCAGAGAGCCTCGGTATCTAGAAACAATCACAGTCCACAGGCGAAGCCTTTAAAATGGCCAGTGTCTATTCATTGCAGACAAATAGACTTCCCTTTCTGCAGACAGGTTCCCTTCCCCAGGGACCACTGTCCATCCTGGCTCCCCCGCCTTCCCTGCCAACTCCCACAAAACCTGCCACCCCAAGCCCAGGCCACCCTAGCCAGCTCCCTGCACAAGCTCCGGGTCTGCAGGGCTGGTAGTCATCAGGCCTTCGGGCCAACACCAGCCACCAGTCAGCCATGGGTGTCAGAACAGAGGACCTGGGCAGGGAAGGGGTTGCCAGGGAAAGAGGCAGGACTCTCAACTCCACAGCTGGACCTTGAGAGATGCTCTTAACCACCTAGGGTGCTCATCCCCAGCTGAAGCTTTTGGGCTGATGGCAGGTTCATCAGGGAGACCCAGATGCAGAATAGCACTGGGTGGGGAGGTCCCCGAGTCCCCAACCCACTCCAGGATGTGTGCACCCAGACCAGTGTGGCTCACCCAGAAGATACAAATAACAGTGGGGCTCAGAATTCCAGACAGACTTTTTTTGATGGCAGAGCTGTCCAACCTGACACCCCAGGCACGCACCATGTGGGGGGCAGGTCCCAGACAGTCTTGGCCAGCCTTTCTACCTGTGCTCCCCTTTCTCTGGAGAGCCCCAAGTGAGAAAGACCGGGGCAAAGGATTCCCTACTCTCTTTATTGTTTGCAGTCTTCATAGACACGTTATCAGGGCAACTAATAATTCCGATGGTGCCTTTTCTGAAACGGGCATCATGCATCAAGGTGGTTTTTTCTTTTAATATTTTGCAAACGATATGGAATGATCCCAAATCATCCTGAAAACAGCAGGTAGAATTAGCTGGTGGAATGTACCTTGGCTAAAAAAGATTCCCTGTGCCACACTCGTGCTGTAACGCACTGCGAGGCGACCCCAGAAATTATCCCAGTGTGTGCCATCTGTATTAAAATGGTTATTCCGTTATGAACAGGGTAACATAATACTGATCAGCTAATTATACACCCTCCGAAAACCCTCCAGCTCCCTGGACCAGGCTCAGCCAGGTCTTGGAAACAGAGAGTTTGACATTCACACACCTTTGGAAGGAGCTGGAGAAAGGGCTGGCTGGCATGGGAGAGGAATGAGTCCTCCAGGTAGAAAAGCCAGGGGAGGGACCTGGGGAGCTTTGGCCAGAGGCTGGCCTGGTGGTTAGAGAGAAGAATGGGACAAAGCAGTTGTTTGCTGCTTCTGGTCCTGGGGTGCTTTGGGACCGAGGTCTTGGGGAGAGGGTAGTTGGCTAGAGGCTGGCTGAGGGGTCTTGCTGAGATCCATGGTTGGCATTTGGTGGTGGCATTCTGAAGAAACACTTGTGAGAAATGCTTCCCTTCAGTGGAAGGTCAGAAGAACCTTCCAGAAAACCCAAGAGATGGATGGTTGTGGTGACTTGCTTCTTCTGAGTGGGCGAATGGGTAGGGGTGACAGCAGTCCCTCTAGAAACACATTGTTTCCCAACAGACTCCCCCCACCCCATCCCTGCTGAGACATTTTTAGAAGCGGGCTTTGGCACATATTTGGAAATGTCCTCCTTTTGAAAAGTCTTGGAGAGCAGGGGGTGTGACCCTAGAGTCAAGCTCTAGAAGCCTTGAGATGCGCCCACTGGAATGGAAGTGGAGAAGTGAGCTTCAGGGGAAGTGGCAGTGGGAGGAAGCATGACTCCTTGAGTCAAGCTTGATAGTTCTGACCGTGGCAGAGTGGACACAACACCCAGCCCTGTCCTCTGAGGGACCTTTGGGTGTGGAGACCCGGCCATCTGTGGGCAGGTGTGACTTGAGATGGAGAGGGAGGGAGGAGAGGGAGGTCGTGCAACACAGACAGCATGGACCACCAGTCCCAGGCCCAGGTGAGGCTGGCTGCCTGGCGCCGTCCACCAGGAACAGCCCGACTCTTCTTGCTGTTGCTTGGGACAGAATTATCTCCCATTACGTACTTCTCAAAGACTCCGGAGGGGTCTCCCAGGGTGCTGCTGAGACAGGACCAGTGGGACCCAACGGCATCGTTGTCAGTGCTTTGTTTGATGGGGAGACCTTTTTTTTTTTTTGGATTTTTTTTCCTGTGTTGTTTTCCTATCAAGCCTGATCGAGTCGGATGTTACGGTAGATGCCGGTTTTATCAGAACGTGACCCCTTTTGTGGTTCGAAGAATCCTTTGCTCCTGGCTAAAGAGGCTGGCGATTTCTTCCGCGAGGCGAGCGCAGACTGTTGAGCAAGTGGGTGGTTCTTGAGTTGTGAGGTTTTTACGGTCGGTGAGGTGCCCACGGTGCTGGGTACTGCAAACTGTGATGGAAGGGCGTGTGCCAGTGGCTGGCAAGAAAGGAAGCCCACACATGCTTACCTACCTGAGCCAAATCTTAAAGTGTTTCATCCTCCGCGCTTCAAAACAGATGCTGTTGCCGCACTTGAAATATGCTGTTGATGGTTATAAACAAAATTACCTTTCGCGGTTTAAAAATGGCTTTGGCATTCTCTGAGCTTGTCGTGATAAAGCCTGGACCATCCAACCCGTGTGCTCAATGAGAAAAACTCCCAGAAAGGTCTGTCTGAGCCAATGGCGTGAGCCTGGAGCCTCCTGTGCCTCGGCCCCAGAGGCTGCAGTCAAAAATCCCCAGAGTGGACAGAGGTGCTTAGCACGAGGAATTTGTCCGAATCACTCTCAATATTGGGTTACTGATCACTGGGCACACACTTGCCAGCTCCTCTGCTTGTACTTCGCCGCGGCTGTCCAGGGATGGTGTTTTTTTTTTTTTTTTGGTTTTTTTTGGGGGGGACATCACTGCTCTCCGGTGGTGGGAGTAGGAAGCCCAGCCCCACTGCTGGAATTGAACCTCCGTCCCAGTGGGCCACAGTCCCGCGCACAACCACTACGCCACCGGGGCTCAGCCTCAGGGATGGTGTTTGTAAACAGGTGACTTTAGTGTGAAACCTGGTATGGGTAACAGGCCCGGAGGGGGAGAGCCGGAGGGAGATCCCTGCCACCCAAAAGGCAAAGAGTTACCTCGTGACATCACTGAGCAATGGGCCAGGCAGAAAGGATTTTCCTGATCATGCGTCCAAGTCTCCTGGTCTGGTTTTGCTCTTGGGAGAGACTACAGCTCCTTTAAATCACAAAATAAAAGGGGTGCACTCATCTCCGGGTCTAGGGTTACTGCAGAATCCCCCAGGGCAAGCTCTCCCCCAGGGAGCGGATAATAAAGATACCACTCTCCAGCTTCTTCAGTCAGCCCCATGCTTCTTGGGGTCCGGGGATGCTTTGCTCCTGGCTCTTCCAAGTGGACGCTTCCAAAGCGGACTTCCTACCGGTCACCCGCCAGCTGCATTCTCCCCTAGTTCTTAGGAGCCCGTTCACGCTGCAGCCTCAGCGCTGTGTTGAAGATTCCCCTTGGGTATCACTCAGCCATCCACCACCGGGCCAGTCCCTCGGCTTCTCTGGGAGCCCGGCAGCGGAATACTAGCTGTCCATTCAGAGACATCTCCAAATGAGCTGGGAGCCACTTAGTTTAGGCAAAGGAGTGTTGACAACATCGCCAGGCTGGGTCTGTCTTCCCTCTGGGAAGCTCACCTTCCTAAGGCATTGCACAGTTGGCTTATGGACCCGACTTGGGAGAGAACCAGGCCAGAGGGGTGGTGGCGTTTGCCCCATTTTCAGACATTTGCAGGTGTTGGGTGGCTAGGGCTCTTTGACCTCATGGTAGACAGCCAGGGCAAGTGGGTGGCTGGAGAAGGCTTTTCCCCACAGAGGAGTGGAAGGCAGAAAGGCAGAACTCTTGCCTTCAGCTGCCCTGGACATAGCAGAACGGGCCACAGGCAGCAGACAACCCAACGGTTTCTGCCTGAGCAGCCTTGTTCACTTGTGGTCTCCCAAGTAAAATCACGAGCTGATGAGCTTGGTCATCATTAGGAGAAGATGCGAGATAGGCAGGGCCATTGATCTTTTTGAGCCTCTGGGTGGTGGAAGTGGTGAAGCACTCGGGTACTCTTTCAAAGGTTGGCTGTTCGAGTCTACCTAGAAGTTCCCAGAAGGAGGGGTTTGATTGATCAACCAAAACAACCAGCTATTAAAATCCCCTGGGGGTTGGGGGACGGTTTGCAGGAACATACGGGTTTGCCGAGGGCCATAGTTGCCTGGTCAGCAACAGGTTGGTTTGGGGTCTTGTTTGTCTTCTGCTTCTTTGAAACAAATGCCTGTTGTCCTCTTGAAAAGCTCACTCTTGTGTTGGTTGTTGTTTTAGACGGGGATTCTTAGCTAGTGTCCTCCAGACCCGTCTCTCCTCCGGCAGCTGGCCTCGTGTGAGCTTTCAGGTCCCACAAAGACTTTTGGGTGAAAGCGGCTGAGCCCCGGTGGCGTAGTGGTTGTGTGCGGGACTGCGGCCCACTGGGATGGAGGTTCAATTCCAGCTCCGGGGATCAAAGGCTGGGCCTCCTACTCCCACCACCTGAGGGCAGTGATGCCTAAAAAAAAAGACTTTTGGGTGAAAGCAATGGGCTGTTACCCTAAGATCTTCCCTTAAGTGGAAGTTCTTCAGCTGGGGGACAAGAGCGGTGGCCCTGAAGGCAAGTTCCAGGTGGACTTTGGAAGGTGACTCAAAGAAGAAGAGCGAGGGATAGACCTGTAAATAGATACATAAAGTGCCCCCTCCCCCCGGTTCTGAGAACTCAATAAAACAATCACATCAAATATGAAGAGGCATAAATCTTGTGTCTGCACAGGTAACCGACTCAAACGCTTTGATTATCGCTCAGACTGCCTCCATGGATTTCCGTCCAGGGCCTGGGCCCCAGAGGCTGCATGGAGGGTGGTCTCCGGTGCAATCCTACACCCCGGAGGCAACAATCAGCCCATACAGCTGGGGATTTCGAGGGGAGCCCAGGAAGGACCCATCTGTCTGCATGAAAACCAATCAATAACTCTGTAACCGGAGCCCGTGTCACAGGGAAATGGACAACACAACGGTTCAATACAGGGGCCACAGGGGGAATTAGCCACGTTGAGATGGGGCCAGGCAGAGAAGGGAAGCAGGGTTACCTGCCCTGGAAGCTGCTGTAGCAGAGACCGTGCATGTTGGCGGACAGGCGGGGCACGGTCTGATGGAATGATGTGTTTGTTCATGTGGAGACAGGTGGTGGCAGACATATCTAGAGGAAGAACAGTGAACGTAGGAACGGTGTAGAAGAAGGGCCCTCAAGGGTCCCCTTTCTGAAGAGAGTGCTTCTCATCAGCCCCAACGTGGGTGAGGCTCTTGTTTCTCAGGCTCTCAGCAGGACTGACGGGGCACCCTTTACAAGGGGTTCCCCCTGGCCTGCTCCCAGTAGCCTAGATCTTCAGCTCTCTCCATATTCTGAAACTTTGCCTCCGACGACGTCAGCCTGTCTTTAGCACCTCCTCGCGGCTTCCTGTAGCTGAAGTTCTTATATCGAGAGATAATTTGTGCCCTGCAGAGTGGCTTCTTGCACGCCTCTCCCCATCTCTCTAAGCCCAGACCTTGGGTGGGTAGGGGAGAAGGACCTAGCCAGACAGGGTGTGCCCACTGTGACTGCCTTGCCTCAGGCAGGCATCCAGAGGAATCCGAGGGGCTTCTGACAAACCCAAGGCGTGGGAAGTGGTGCCTTGGAACGGATGCTCAAATACCACGCGAACTGTTGAGCGGGTGAAAAATGGAATCGCCCTGGGTTTATCTATCGCCGACTGCACTGTAGGTTGGGATGTCTCCCTTCGGTGGAGCTGGTTGTTGTCGCTTGAAAGGTACGGCTGGCATAGATTCACAATCGCTTACAGGCACACCGGTTGCTACTCTGTAGGTGTGTGAATTTGTGTGTGCTGTGAGGACCCACCTCTGCCTGCCCGGAGGTGAACGGGCTCCAGGGCCAAGAGGGGGAAATGGAAAGGGGGCTCACAGGCAGGATCAACCACCACAGACACACGCTGAACCCCTAGATATGTGGGGCCACCAGAGTCATTCATGAGGTCCTGTTGGGCCACTGCTGAGATGGCAGAGGACTTGGTTGACGTCATCACGTCATCCTTTAGGCAAGCAGAACCCAGTGATTGTTTGTACTCAAAGCCCCCGGAGTCTAGGCAGAGGGGCGTTGCTAGCGTGGTATCTCTGCGTGACGGGAGCTGTGTGGCCCCTTGGTTTAACACCGTGGACCCAAGCCAGTGGGCAGGAGTCGTTAGGGACCTAAAGGGCCAAGACGATGCTCTTGTCAGGTTCTCCCATCTTGTTTTCCCAGCTGTGAAACATGGACCCAGCCCTTGGGAACAGTCGTGGGTCAGGCTCCAAACCGTTCCCCCATGGAATCGGGGGTGCCAGGGAAAGTCATGAAAAAAGGCAGAGCAGGCAAGTGGAGAAGCCTGGAAGTTGAGCAGGAGATGAGGAAAGGCACGTGCTTGTGGGTCTCCTGGGGAGAACCAGGCATGGGAGGTTGCTGGGGAAGTGGGAGACAGGTGCGGAAGGGCCTGCCACTGGGCAGGAGGAAGAAGGCCCTTGTAGGTCTAGGAATCATTAAGGAAGATAGGCGAAAGCAGAAGAGAGGGAGCTGGGAAGGTCCAACCGCCACACAGACCACAGGATCCTTCCAGGGGAAGTAGGATGAGGAGTCTGTGTTCCCAGAGAGCCTTGGAGCCAGTCTGGTGACCCTGCAGCCAGGCCTGGCAGGCCTGGCGGATGATAGGATGTGTCCTCCCGCTGCTGGGGCCTCCAATCTGCTCATCTCAACTGTCCAGGAGAGAGTCTGAGTGCTCTGGAGGGTCTTCACCCTGAGGGGCAGACGCTCTTCTCTTTCTCTCTGGGCGCGGCAAGGGGGTTTGCATCCCTGGCCCCGCGGTTGGCAGCTAGACACGGATTCTTGAAGTCTCAAAATATCGCTCACGGCCATTGAGGCGATGCTGGCCCATAAAGCCAAGGCAGCATGGCCCCTGTGGGTTTCTGAGACCACAACTGTTTACAGAGGCGAAAGCCTCTGTCTTTCTCCTGCAGAGTGGCTGATGGGTTTGGAACCGCTGACCCTGTGGGGAGCAGTCCCAACACAGAACCGTTGGGCCACCAGGGCTCCATGTATACAGGGATGGAGGGAACAGGAAAGTCGTGCCCAGCGTCCCAAGTGGTGAGAAATAAGTGTGAGAGGCAGCGTGGAGGCTCTGACGCCACCGCCAGAGGACTCAGCAGCGAAGGTGGGCGGGAGAGGCCACAGGAGATGAGACCTACAGGACCTGGTGGGAATTGGGGCAAGAAGCAGGCGCTGGATTATGCATATCCTTACCCCAAACAAGAAGATTCCATGAAAAAAGATGCCATTTTTTAAAACGTGCCGGCTGAGTATAATTCATCTCTGGCCCCATGCAGCTCCTAGATTGTGTGAGTCTGTAACCCTTGCCTGCATGACTTGGTGTGTGTGTGTGTGCAGGCGGCAGGGGAGGGCGGGAGCAGAAAAGGGACTGTCTGAGTCCTTTATTCCAGAAGCTTCTGGAGCAGGGAGGAGGAGAGAGAACATTGTTCCCCAAACTAGGGAGTTGAAGCCAGGGCAGTGAGTTTGTTTGTTTGTTTGTTTTGAAACTCGGGGAGGAGCTGGTGAGGGGAGGATGGAAAGGGAGGAAATGAAAGACAGGAGAGCTGGGAGCATGGCCACAGAGGCGAGAGAGCAAGAAGGGAACACAGGGCAGGGACTCCAGGTGAGGGGAAGCTTACCGTGGGGAGACTGGAGCCCACGTCTTCAAGCCAAGGCGTTAGGCAGGGTCTCAGACGTGGCTGGAGGGAATCAGGACCCCAGGTCAGCTGGTTCACCACGTCAAAGAGGGTAAGGAGAGGCCCGGAGATTATCCCAGAAGAAAGGTGGCTAGTTTCTAAATAGAAACCCAGAGGAAATGCCTTTGTTTTTGTTTGGCAACCTTCTGCTTCTGGCGAGCCCAGGGGACAGAGCAGACCTGGTCCCGGAGGGTCTGCTGAAGGCTGTCATCTTGATGGGAGAAGAGCTCCAGGTCATAGTCCTGAGGAGCTCCGAGCTGCCTGAGAACTGCCAGCCTCTGGGTTAACAGCCAAGTGCTCTGCCAGAGCAAGGGGCAGGGGGATGTCAAGTCCCAGGGCCGAGGGGTGCGAGGAGCGTGGGCATGGGCCTTGTGCTGCAAGGCTAATGAGACAGACTGTGGACGCTGCGCTGCAGTGCGGTGCCTCCTGGGGGCTCCCTGCAGGCCAGGCTGGCAGAGTGGGAGAGAGGCCAAGAGGGAGGGCGCCTCAGAGGTCAGTCGGTCCTCCTGTGCTGGCAATTCCAGCTTAGATCCGGCCACCATCAGGAGTCTTTGGCCACTTTACTCCCTCTGCTGACCTTTCTCAGGGCCCACCCATCTGTCTGTCTCTGTGGGACTCCTGCAGCAGTGATGGCGGCTCCTGGCAGAAGGGAGTGGCAGGGCTGGGTGAGGGGACAGCAGGGTTGGAAAAGGAACCATGGCTACCTGGTGGGCAGCGTCAGGAAGAGGCGCAGGCTGGGAGAGCCCTGGCCCGGGGGTGCTCCCGAGGGGGATGCCTTGGTCTTTGCTGGGGGAAGCTGCACAGTCCATGGCCAGCAGGCCGGGGAAGGAAGCTGGAGTCTCCTGGCCTGCCTTGGCCTGGCCCACTTGTGCACAGGAGTAATAAGGGAGGTGTCCTCCTGCTGCGGCCTACCCTGTGACCTTTTCCTCCCTGCCTTAGAGGACAACAGGCTGCACCATCCACACTGTGTCATCAAGAGAAATGGGCGAGCCCATGCGTGGCTCCAGCTGCGGAGAGTGTGTGGGTGGCTGGTGTTTGTAAGCCCGCAGTCAGGCCCCGAGAAGCTGTCTATCTGCCCTGCTTGGCAGGGAGCTAGCTCTGCCAGGGAGGCATTCAGGAGGACGTGGGAGGTGGTGGGTACGTGGGTTGCCGTGCAGAGGGTCTCTCGCTGTTTGGTCTCAGCATGGAAGTTCCTGCCAGCCACCAGAAAGCCTGCTTCCTTGGGAGTGGTGTGAGCTGGCGGTGGGGGTTCGTGCTATCAGGAGAGTGGACGCTTGAACGGACAGTGGCCGTTCTGATGGGCCGGTGCGTGGGTGTCCTGGAAGGTACAGAGAGCGTCCCAGGCCCACGCCCACACCTGTGAGCTGAGTGCCTTCTCTCTGTGGGCTGGGCCTGAGTTCAGGGACGGGAGCCGATCACGGTCATGGGCCGGTGTCCCCGGAGCGCCGCAGTATTGAATAGGGTCAGAGGTCACAAGAGGTATCGTCTTTTATCATCTGCAAAGGGGACACGTCCCCTCCCTGCTTCGCCCGTCGCTTCCCCCCCATCTCCAACCTCTTTTTAATTCTTCCTCCTTCTTCCTCTGTTACCTGGTTGGGGTTAGGAGGCCCATCTTGGTGGACTCTAATCACAGAGTGAGGAGAATTTGATAAGCCCAAGAAGGCCATCTTTCCTAGAGGGACCTGCAGCGGTTTCCTGTTCCTCCATGACCTCTGTTTCCCTGAGGAGAATGTCACTGCCTGCCCTCCGGGAGGACCAGAGGGAAAGAGGAGGGGGTTCCTGGGGCTGGGGTGGGAGCTTCTTTTCCCCACCTTTGTGCCTCTAAGCGGCACAGTCAGATAGGACGTCAGGTGCCGGGCAGGAAGAGAGGCAGGGGGAGACCGGGCAGGAGACAGGAGGAGAGAAGCGTGAGCCAGGTGTGGTTGCTTGCCGATTCGCCCAATCGCATCAAGAGTTACAGCTCCAGAAACCCAGAGGGGCGGTCCTCCTGTGTCCTCCAGCCCCTGAGAGTTGGAGGCCCCTCGATGGCAATGCACTTTTTGAGATCCCCAGGAAAAGCCTGCCTGGGGGCCAGGGAACGGACGGGGTGGAGGAGAAGGGTCTTTCTGACAGACCAGAAACTCCAAAGCTTGTCAATCAGTCGGCGGGCTTGAGCACTTAACTCTTGGCAGAGGTACCAACGTTGGTCAAGGTCTGGCTCCTTCTGGAGAATGCCCCCCCCCCTCATACCGCTGCCCTCCACCCCCACGCCAGCAGGTACACACCTGCCTCTGCCCTTCTGGACTTGGCCCCCCAGGTAGTGCAGACCCTGTTGGAGATGACCTCCCAGGACAGGTACACAAGAAAAGTTGTGAGAAATTCATTTCATGGCCAGTGGCTGCTTAGAAAAGGCGATCCCAGCATCCGAATGTGATAAATGTTAACTGAGCATTAATCGCATTAAAGAGGGCCCTATAAACTTTTCATTTCTAATTAAATTCGTCCAGTGATGCTGCCCAAGCGAGTACTCTGGGCCTTTGTTTATGTGGAAAATTAAAATGCAAATACAATGGGATTTATCTCCAGGAGTGAAGTGATGGGCTGGTCCCTCTGGTGACTGGTCTCCAGGTCTCTCGGGTCAGGTCGCTGCTGCTGTGGAGGCTCTGTCCCGCCTGGGGACAGATTTTGGTATGAATGAGAAGGTGAGAGTTCAAGGTCAAAGGGAGTTACAAGTGAGGGGGAGGCATAGAAAGAACAGGAGGAAGGGGGGGGGAAGCATTTGATGGGTGGCCTGGGACTCTAGGGGGTCACTGTCCTGGTATCTAAACAGCCCCCCCCACCCCCCTAATTCACACCCTTTAAGAGAATAGAAAGAAGTCCCAGAGACAGCTGTTGAGTGATTGGCTGCTAATGGACAGTGGTTTGTTGGTGGTTCGCACCCCCCAGTCACCCTCGAGGGAGAGTTGTGACGCCCTGTTTCTGTAAGTAGCACAGCCTTGAAACCCTACGGGGCAGACCACCATGAGTTAGCATCCATGAGAGAGAGAGAGAGAGAGAGAGAGAGAGAGAAAATATAAATTCCCTAATCTTGTTTCAAGTCTCCTCTGTACCTCTGCGTGAAAGGTATGTGTAGGAAGGAGAATTTGGAAGAACTAGGCCTGCCCCTAAAAGAACCAGTGCCCATCAGCAGGAGGGAGGTCCCAGGGCCTGGCTTTATCTTCAGCTCTTTGAGGGTCGGCTGCTGTCGGCATCACCGCTTCCCGGGGCTCTTCCAGCCGGTACCAAGCACTGACACAGGGCAGTGGAGCAGAGAGGCACAGCCCGAGCAGGACATTGTGCATGCATGCTCGCCTGCGCACAGCCTTCCCCACGCAGCGAGAGGCTTATTTGCTTATAAGAATAAACAAATGTACCTGCGAGGAGTCCTTTAGTGCCGAGATCCCTTTGATCAAAGTGGTGATCCTGCGTGCTATTGAAGGGAATGCGCCGAAGTCCCTGTTTACGCAAACATCAATAAAGACGCGGGGAGCGAGGGCCGGCTAAAACCCATTTGGGCAGATCAGTTAGAGACACTGAAAGATAGCTCTGCGGCTGTATGGATGAGGCTGTTGTAAATAGCATTCAAAAGTAGAGCGAGAGAAAGAAAGAAAATGGAGTTTGGGAGAGATGATAAAAGGCAGAACACTAAATCACAAACAGAGGTAAATGCACAAAGTCACAAACCAGATTTACGCCAAGCTTTTCACAATCTACAGCCTGGACAGAGGCTGCGTGGTGCAGAGGCGGGCGGGTGGGCATTTGGAGAGTGGATGAGGCCATGTCAGCACGCGGAGGGGGGATTGGCCGCCACGTGGCCGAGCTGCTCTCCGGACTGGACGCCGGGCTGCGATTGATCCATCAGCTGTGCCGTGCCGGACTCTGATTGGCTAGCGCTCCCTGGACAGCCCAGGGCAGAGCCTTATGAGGTTTTTAAAGGTCTGTAAGCACACGAGTCTCTTGTGAGCTGGATCCATGTTCTAATGGATCTCCAAGGTGGCCACTCCTTCCAAGCACGGAGTCTGCTTGACTGGTTTTGTCGAATAGCTGCTACCCCTGTCCTCTTTAGGCTGTTTTCTTCTGGGTTATTCTGTTCCTCCTCGGTGTTCACGCCTGTCTCTTGGAAATGCATGAGCACTTGCTGACAAACAGGTTAATGGCAGTAGCAACTCCCAAACATCTGGACGAAACCCAAGAAACTTGAGTCAATTTTCTATCAAGGCTGTCAATACGATGCCAACCCGCCAGCGATTTAGAAACACACACGGCCTTGACGGAATGTCTCCGGGTTTTTTTTTTTTTTTAAATCCGGGCACAGAACCCACACCTGTTTCTAGAGAGAAAATCATTCGAGGAGACAAAGTGTTGTGGTGAGAAAGCCTCTTTGATACCATCGGGGTTTGGTCTTTGGTCCAAAGGGCTGAGGACCTGGCTCTGGTGTCCGGAGGAGAACTGACCATGAGAACATTTTGTGTCTGAGCCATCACAGCTGGCAGGCACTTCTCCCCCCTACCACATGCTGCCCGGAGGGCAAAGCCTGGCTCAACTAAGCCTCAGCTGCCTTTGAGACCTGGCTTTAGTCAGAAAAGATCAGAATTCTAAATAGATGTGGTCTCTCATGAATTGATTATTTCATGCCTCTAGTAAAATATCTTCAGTGATTTCCCACCCTCCCCCCAAATATCTTGGCTGTGCACCTCTGCTATGCTGGGCTATGCACAAAGTCATGTGATGCCATGCTGTAAAGTCTGGGGGCGCTGTTGAGAGACAGCTCTGGTTTCACTACTCTGTGGGTGTCAGCATCATGAGTTCATTTCCATTCCTCACTGGGCCTCAGTTTCCTCACCCAGAAAATGGGGGTAACCACGCAGCTATCTCATTGATTCTCATGAGGGTTAAATGAGCTAAGTTATACAGTTATGCCTGTGGATTTTAAGCGTTCCCTAAATGCTAGCATTCCTGCGACAATGATCAGCATGATGTGCCTAGTCAATAGGTGTGGGTTCCAGTTTGTCTTGTGCACAAACATTGTAATCTTTCAAATAAAAGAGCTTCAGGGACCAAAAGACTGTGCAGTGATCAGGATGGTGCATTCTGAATGCCAGTGAGATTTGGGAAGGGCACTGTCCTCTTCTGTACTTAAAATCCAAACCAAAACACAGCAAAACCCACCACGATTCACTTAGATGACAGATGGCAGAATCAGTCTTTAACTTTCTGCTTTGTCTACTCTCCCTTGAGAGTCCACCCACTCTGGATAGGAATGTGTGTGTATGAGTGTGTGTGTGTGTGTGAACTTTGTACAACGGCACGTTCTTCTGCTGGAATGAGCCTGTTCATTCTTGAGGAGTTGAAGGTATTTTCATGGGTTGTGGTACTTTGCATTTTGTATGGACTTTGTTTTGCTTTTTCAGATGAAATGAAATGGTAGTGGGAGAAAATCCTTATTTGAGAGGTCTGAAGGGTTCTTCTGATTCTTAAATGTCATAGAGTGGAGAGGAAAGGGAGGGAAATGGGCAGAAGAGAGGGATGAGAGGGGAGACCATGGAGATGAGACAAAACACGAAGGAAGACGAGAAGGAGAAGCAGGCACACATTTGAGGAACTCTAACTCCATCCATTTATGATTGTTCCCCCGCTAACTGAATCATCCAGGGATGCTCACGAGTTTGATAATCATCTACCGTGATCCCCACTTCTGAGGACCAAAGATAGGAAAAGAACAACTTCACTTTGACGACTCTAGTTGTCTGGGTGGTTCAAAGTCGTCCGGGGAACCATGGGTTCTCCTGTCCCCTCAGTGCCCAGCTACAGCAAAGTTGGGAGCCCAAGTTGTCCATTTAGAGTGGGATTTCACTATTCCTCATTTGCACCTAGTTAGCTGGGAAAATGAGAAAGATGAGGCTTTTTACTCCTGTAAAGTGTTCAGTCTTGCCTTCTTACTCCTGTAAAGAGTTACAATCTTGCCTTTTTACTCCTGTAAATGGTTACAGTCTTGCCTTTTTACTCCTGTAAAGGGTTACAATCTTGCCTTTTTATTCTTGTAAATAGTTACAGTCTTGCCTTTTTACTCCTATAAAGGGTTACAGTCTTGCTTTTTTGTTACAGTCTTGCCTTTTTACTCCTGTAAAGGGTTACAGTCTTGCCTTTTTGTTACAGTCTTGCCTTTTTACTCCTGTAAAGGGTTACAGTCTTGCCTTTTTACTCCTGTAAAGGGTTACAATCTTGCCTTTTTATTCCTGTAAAGAGTTACAATCTTGCCTTTTTACTCCTGTAAAGGGTTACAGTCTTACCTTTTTACTCCTGTAAAGGGTTACAGTCTTGCCTTTTTGTTACAGTCTTGCCTTTTTACTCCTGTAAAGGGTTACAGTCTTGGAAGCCCACAGGATTATTTCTACCCTTCCCTCCAGGGGTGTCAGGCGTCAGAATTGACCCAATGGCAGTGAGTTAAGTCTAGCCGGGAAGCCCGGTTTCAAAAGTAGAATGCAAATCCTTTAAATGAGCTGCATTTGAGTGTTGAGAGCACAGTCGTAATTAACATTTTTTGGTAAGTGTCGGACAGGTCTGAGGACTACAGTCTTCTGCTCGTCAGCTCAGTCAGGGCTGGACGCAGCCCTCTGTCTGTGGATGGATGGTGGGGAGTTCTTCCTCTCGGCCCTCCTCCCCTGCAGCTGTCTGCAGGGACCGGAAGGCCGAGGAGAGAACTGCCCACTGCCCTGTCCTGCCTGACTGCACATCTCTCATGGAGACATAGGAGCCCTGATGGTATAGTGGGTTATTTGTTGGGCTTTAAGTCACAAAGTCAGCAGTTCAAAGCCACCCGCTGTTCTGTGGGATAAGGATGAGGTTTCCTAGTTCCATAAAAAGTTATAATCTCAGAAACCGATAGGGACAGTTCTCCTCTGCCCTATAGAGTCACAAATGAGTCGAATGGACTCCAACTGTGTCAGGGAGTGAGAGTACACACACACACACACACACACACACACACACACACCTTGATTTGTTTGGGAAATTTTTTGCCCCCAGCACATACATGTACACACCCTTATACATGCACGGGCTGACCTTTGCTCAGGGACTCCTTGCATTTGTCATCATCATAATAAAGAGCAGATGCTTACTGAACTAGGAGCTGCCCTGCCTGTGTTACATGTATTAATTGATTTAGACCTCATCAACAACCCCCCCCCCCAGGGCTTTATGGGCTTGTTTATAGATGAGGTAACTAGACTACAGAGAAGTTAGATAATCTGCTCAAGGTCACAGGCTCAGTAGCAGAAGCAGGATCCGAACTCGTGCAGTGCTGCCTCTCATGGCCACGTGCTTCCCTACTACCTTATACTGCACAACCTCGTCTAAAAGGACGTGCAGGCGTGGGCCACCTTTTGACAAGCCCTGTGTATTCTGCAGTTCCATATCCAGCTAAGTGTTCATAAGTGTCCTGACGAGCTTAGAGTAAGGCTTCCGTGCCCTAGTGGAAAGTCCTGCCCAGTCCACATGTGCCCCTGTTCTTCCATGACCTGTGAGTGCAGGTCACTGCGGGGCCACCTCATCTGAGGATGCTGGGAAGGAAGGAGAGGCTGATGGGTAGAGTCACACAGAGTAATGGACTGGAGAATTCTTGGAATTAAGAGTTCACACTTTGGATTCCTACTGAAATTGGGAAATTTACTCTCCTCATTCTCCTCTAGCCCCCGCAGGGAATCAAGCTCTCCAAAGGATTAGGAGTTAGCCTAGGGGCTTAATTTAAAATGAAACAGGGAAAGACAGGGAGCACCAGGATCTCTCCCAGGGAGGCAGAGGGGGAGTTGTCCAGGAGAGCAGAGGCCACTGACTGTGGTTTTGGTCCCCAGAAAGGTAGACCTGGACGGCTGGACGTCAAGATGAAATCTGTCCTACCTCTCTAGAACCCATCTTCTGGGACGGAGCCTTGCAAAGGACTAGACCAGAGGCAGTTAGAGGGGTGAAGGGTGGGCTGTCCCTCACTCCCGGCCTCACGGAGAGAGAGGCAATTAAAACAATCGAGGACTCATCCACCACCACCCAAATCCAACATCATTACTCAAGCCATATCACCAAGGAGACACCCATTAACCTAATCTCTGAGACCTGCATTGTGGGGGGTGGGGAAAAACGATGCTGATATGATCAATGAGCATAATCATTCCCAGCAGAAACACAGACCCGGCCAGGAAACAATACTGGAATTCCTCCAGCTCAGTGCTAACACAAAGTGCAGTCACCTGGGTACAATCCCACAAAAAACGCCAAGTAACAAACCCTCCGGCCACTGCCAGAATGTCCTGGCACAGCCGCAATACAGGCGAAGACACAACACAATTCGAACGGCCCATCGCCCAGGCACGCCCGCGGACAGAAGCCAAAATCAGAGCGCCTTCTGGGGGTCCCCACACCCAGAGATGTGGCCAGCCCTGCAGCCAGCGGCGGGGTTCAAACAGCTCAGCAACCTCGAGGCGGCCGCGTGAAGTGTAAAGAAATGGTAGACCGCAAGGTTGTGTATTATTTCGCACAGTTAATACTTCAGGGGGAACAATAGGAGAGGAGGTGCATGCGAAGAACAGTAAGGGGTGTCACGCTGTGATTTGCACATTGGGCGGCTGCCCAGCGGCCCCCCTTCGAGAGAACCCTGATTGCCAGGGCCGGTTTAACAACCTGTGCGCCAAACAAATGACAGAAAATTAGGTATCGGTTCTGGGGAAGCAGGGCGAACCGGCTGAATCCCACCCACGGCTACAGAGCCAGGAGGAGGTGGTCCCAGCAGTGGCCTCCCCAACCTCATTGCCCACTGAGTCAGGTAAGCCCAGGCTGACTTGGACTTACTTACTAACCTGTCGTGATCAAGTTCACCTTTCTCCTCCCCCCACCCCCATGGGTCAAAGATTCTGCCACGAGGTCTGGTCTGGCATCTGTCTCTCTGCCCACCCTCGCCCCTTCCTGCAGAGTCAAAGCCTCTTTTTTTAAATGTATGTGGCCTGACGGCTACAGATTAGTACCTAAGCAACGTAAACCCATGCTTACCTGTCTTCGTGAGCCATCACCCCCTCCCCCCAGCACACTGGAGCACAGGGATGGTCTGTGAGACAGCCCCGCCCCCATTCTCCGGCAGGTGCGTGTGCCCAGGCCGTCACCTTCAATAAGTCTCTGGGCTCTCGCTGCTAGTCAGAGACTAAATTGTCCCCCGAGCCTGCTTCCGGAGACAGGACAAATCAGCTCTCTCTTGGTTGGGGGTTTAATAAGACTTTGCTGTTACTGAGAATGACAGCACACCGGGGAATAAGGAAGGCGAGCGGGGAGGGCCTTGCCAAGCTGGGTGCAGGAATTCCCCTTCCTCCACCGATCCCTGCTTTGGGTGGCCGTTCCAGAGCCGAGGCCCTCTTGCTGGGTGTTCACCGAGTATCGATTCAGTCTGCAAGCAATTTTAATATTTCTTCAGGGACTTTCCAGCACCAGCACAAGTCATTAATTCACCCTCCCAAATTGCTTATTCAATAGCAGGAACATGGCTCCTGAATAAAGCCCCAGAATTTATGTGACTTGCACGAGTCAGGAGGTCAAACAACTGTTATGGAGCGAAGTTAAAAATCCAAATAAAATATTGACACTTTTTTGGCGGGGGGGGTGGTGGTGGCGTGGAGGGGGCGTCGCAGGAAAGAAGCAAAGATATTTAAAATCGGGGCTTTTCTTTGTTGCCGTCGCAATGCCCCCAGGATAAAGAATGGAAGGAGACTGAAGACAAGTTGGAGTTTATAAAATCAATGGAATTTATTGCACATCCCCTTGGCATTTAATAATTCTCTCATTTCCACGTTCCCCTCGCCCCCACCTTGTCCTGGCCACACACCGAGAGATACACAGGTATACAAATACTCCGGCACACACATCAATACTGGTACACAGAGCCCAGGTGAGGACACACGGGGGCTGCCAGGGCCTCACAGGCCCAGAGAAGGGCTAGTGATGCACGTGGGGTCGTGTGGGACTATGGCTTGCAGATGTGACATAGGGGGCAAATATGTATGAACTGGGTTTTGATAAATGTATTCAGGCTTGTAAACCCCGGATCAATGCGCCAGAGTGGACGTGCATCCGGGGGAGCACGAATCATAGAAACGGTCTCGAGAAACATGGGACTCAGAAGAACAACTCTGGGCAGAGGCTTTCTTGGCAAATCATATACATGCATGGCATGACTTCTGAAAAGCACCCCTGAGACCCACCAGGGCATAGAAGAAGCACTGAAGCCACAGCCACTTGCCCTAAAATCGTGCTGGTCGATCGTCCAGATCTGATGTGTATCAAATACCACCGTGGCACGTGCCAGAGGGGGCAAGTGTGCTGAGAGTCACAGCTCCCTGAGACTCCTTGTAGAGACATTGACTCGGTTGTTCAGATAGTGGCTGTTAAAAGACAGTAAGAAGCTTTGCTTGTGACCAACAGTTAACAGGCACAAAGACATAGTATTCTAGACAAGAGGTAGCAATAATTTAAAAAATCCCCAAGTCCTCCCTGCTGTTCATGGCAGACCTAGAGGATGAGGTTGGCCTGCCCTCAGAAACTCTGGGCTTCTGAGACTGTAACTGTGTACAGAGTTGGTTTTGAATGACAGACCTTGCGATGAACAGACCCACTGGTGGCCGCCCCTCCACCCAGGCTCCTGGAAGAGGCAATAGGTTTTATTTGACCGGCACCTGCTGTGGTGCTGTCAAACACGGGACCTTGGGCAATCTGCTTAGCCTCTCCACTGCCGCTTTGCTGAAGGAGGGACCCTGCCCATTGTAGCAAGTGTAGTTAACAGTGGACGGAGAAGGTTCACTGAGTCCAGGGCCGATCCTACAGGAGAGATGGAAGAGTTGTTCTGAGATCTAAAGGAAACGTGAGTTGTTACTTTGCTACCAGGATATGAAACTCATCTATTCCCGTCCCTGTAAACAGGCCCGTCCTCTCGCAGATTCCATCCCGCTATGACCGCCTTCTTCTCCCGAGTGGCTGGCAGCACAGAGCAGCATGAATTCGGGAGTCAGGCACCCGACCTCAGCGCACTTACACAGCACTATAACCGTGGGCAAGTTGCAGAATCTCTCAGTCCCTGGGTTAGCATTTTCTATAGAGTAGGGCTGATGGCAGTGCCGAGGACATAGATGATTGTGAACATGAGCTCATCCCGGTAAAGTGCCCAGCACAGTGCCGAGGGAGCCTTACAGGGGCCCCATGTCTGCCTACACCAGGTGGATGTGGTGAGCCTGGGGTGGGGCAGGGAGAGTGCTCAGGAGCATTGACTCTAGCAGGAGCTCGAGGTGGGCTCCTTTTCCCTGTCCTATCAGGAGCCTTGTAGTCTCCCGGGCCTCCCAGGAAGGCCGCAGAAGTGGACAGCACTGACCAGAAGCCCTGCCGCTGAGGGCAAGCCCACGAGGAGTGGAGCTAGTCTGGTCACGCGCCGGGCTTGGCTTGCACCACAGACTGGTTTCCAAATGGTTAGTTAAGCACATTGCCCTTTAATTTTTAAACTTATGCGAACTCTCTGAACGGTAAATCAATCCATATGCTTACCATTCATCCTATAAGCCATCACAATCGCTCTCTGGGGCCGGCCCTAGGGCCCATCTAGCCTGGAAAATGGCCTCTGGCCTGGACTCATAGACACACTCGGTAGCCTGGGGTGGGGGGGGGGGAGGGGGGGGGGGGCAGGGAGGATGATCCTCAATGCCTCTTTTAGAAGTCCAGGTGGATGCCGACAACATGCCGGGTCACAAAAGGAACCCACCTGGGATGTGGCATCCTGGGGTGTCCCCAAAGAAATTATTTTGAAATGCTGTTCCATTTTAAACCATCGTGCAGCCTCCCCGGAGGACTGGCTGAGCTTCTTGCATGTTAGTGGCGGTGTCGTTCTTGCATGTTAGTGGCGGTGTCGGTGGGAGTGAAGTGATCAGATGGAGAGAAACGTGGTGTAGTGGGAGCGAGGCACTGTCTGAACTCACTGCGACTTTCTCCTAGCTCACAAGAGTCCCCCGTGCCCCCAGAAGCCGGCTGGCCTCTGCCCCTGGCTAACGCCCGCCATTCTCCAACCTCAGAGTTTGGAATAAGCTGGGGGAAGCGCTGTGGGAAATCCTCCCTCAGGAACTCTGAGGTGGGAGCCCGGGAGTTTCATTTTAGCAAGCCTCCCAGGGGGGAGTGGGGCTGCTAAAGTCAGCGGCCCGAGGACAACACTTTGAGAACCCTCCTCCCGCGGGTGGGGCGCTCATTTCTCAGAGTTGGATTATGACTTCTGGTGGGGGGGGCTCTGGGTCAACTTGCAACCTTTGTATCCCAGCTCTCCTCCTCCACCGCCAGGATGGAAGGTCCTGGTCACAGCTTGAAAGAATCACCAGTCTCTGCTAGCTGGTGCTGTGAGGACTCAGAACAGGACAAGGGAGGGGCTCTGAAGAACAGATGTGTCTTTTCTCACGGTCCAGGAAGCCAGCCTTCCAAATCCAAGCGCGCCTTCAAGGCAGGGATCCTCCACCTTCTCACGCCGCAACCCTTCCATACAGTTCCTCATGTGGTGGTGACCCCCCAACCACAGCGTGATTTTTGTGGCCATTTCATCACTGTCATTTGGCTACTGTGATGAATCGGGTGACTCCTGTGAAAGGGTAGAGACCACAGGTTGAGAACGGCTGCTTTCAAGGGAAGCCTTCTTGATCAGTAGCTCTCGTTCTTCCCCGGAATTCCTGGGGGTGCCTCCTCTGGGCCTCTGTCTTCTCCTGGTGGATGTCTCCCTCCCGGTCTTTCCATCACTCCCCAGTGGTTCACTTGAGGACCCTCCCCACATCCCCCGGACCCCATTCACATTAGAAAGTCCCAACTTCTGGCAGGAGCACACCCCCAGGTCCGAGGACCAGGCATTCAGCTCACATGGGGAGAGAGAGACACTGCTCAGTCTCCACTAGTGGCCCTTCCACTCAGGCCTGTGAGCTCTGCCAAGGGGATTCACTGCCCCAGGGCAAGCCCTCAGGGACCGGGAGCAGGCGCAGCCAAGGTGGGCTTTGCACAAACCACAGATCCAAAGTCTATGGAGCCAGGACTACTCTTAGGAATATCTGATTTTTTTTTGGGGGGGGGCGGGAGTAGAAGTGGATTGAGG
>PVJH01010060.1:0-49985 GCA_004026705.1 Nesogale talazaci | reverse complement strand
TCTCACTTCAGCTTCTGTCAGAAAAAGTCTCCAGCTGTTTGTGTTGCTCCGACTTGCCTGGGGGCCGAGCCAGGGACGCGTGCCTGTCGGAGGCAGCTCTCAAAGGCCCGAGCCGAAGCAAGGACCCACATGTTGTGGGCAGATATTCTTTGCGGAAGCCAATCTGGTTTTGCTGTTTGGAACCATGCCGCAGCCAGCAGCCCCTGGCCCAGGCCCCAGCCCCTGCCGGACATTGAGAGTATGTGTCTGTCGGTGACACACGGGTGGATTACTTACCATCTCGCTCCCGTGACCCTTTAAGCAAAGCGCTAAGACTTGCCCTGCTGCCAGTCTGCCCTCCCCCTTGGAAGTCACTGTTCCAAAGTCAAGAGGCTGTTCGGGCCAGACAGCGGGGCGGGAGGTCACGGGGACCTGCTTGTAGATCTGTGCACCTGCCACTGGCGGCGTCCGGTTCCAGCCCGAGTGTTTGCTCCCATCTTCCTGTTGGGAGGACTGAGGTTCAAGGAAGGGCCCTGACCTCTCCTCTCTCAGCACATGACCCAAGAGAGACCAGAAGTCAAGTTCAGGAGCTTCGATCCTGGACTTTGAGGCGTCTTTCTCCTGAGAGCAGTATTCCTAGTGTTTCCGGGAATAGGTCCCAGAGTGGGGTGGGGGGGTCTGTTAAGTGCCGCTGAGTTGGTTCCTATCCATAAAGACCCTGTGCCTGTGCACCGGGATGAACCACCACCTGGTCCCGCCCGACCCCAGTCCTTCCTTACCATGAGCACAGGGCGGCAGCCACTGTGTCCATCCGTCTTGTTGGTCCTAGAGGTTAATCCGCCTGCATCTCAGATCCTGGCTTTGCCATTTACGGAATGAGTGACCTTGGGCAAATTAGAATATGCCCACAGGGGTTGCTGGGAGAATTGAGAAATGTTTAGAGCCTTGCCAAACAGAGGGTCAATACCTGCTCAGTAGGCAGCACTTCTTCTTGCTGGAGCCTCTTCGAAGGAAGCATTGCACCTAGACTTCCCAGACCGGCTGGGTCCTGGAGAGGCTGCCACCTCGTTCCCTCCAAGGTGAGCTGTCTGAGGTCACCCCCATGCTAATAGGACTTCTTCTCATCTCCGCCGCAGGGTGAGTCTCTGCACGCCATTTGTTACCATATAATATAATGTAATATAATATCCTACGTAACACAACATAATATGATGGGTAGGTTAACTTGGAAGCCCTAAGGCGGGCTGTGGATGGATGGATAGATGAATAGATACATTTGTACTAAGTATACATACATTATATCATTCTATTGATTTGTAAAAAGTTCCCGGTCTGCCTGGCTGTAATGAGATTTTTGAACTTTGCGTGGCGATCAATGAGAGGAATATTATTGGCCTGGAGAATTGATATACCTGCTTTCGGTGGCTTGTTCTGCTCCTGGGCTGCCCCGGCCCCCCAGGTGTACGATTCCAGCAGACACTTAACCTTTTTTACAGTGTCATCAGGCTAAAAGGAATCTAATAGTGACACAGGACTTGTGCTCAGGACTCTGCCACGATTGCTTTTCTGTCACAAATAATTTATAGCCTTCTATTTCCATCCCTGAGCCCGCACCCCAGCCCTGCCTCCCGCTTCCCCCCAGCTCCCAGGAATCAATAACCTCACATGGCCACTGTGGAACTTGAGGGTGCAAGGAGACAGACAGACAGACAAAGAGAGGGGTGTTAGGGAAGAGCCAGAGTGTGTGTGTGTGTGTGTGTGTGTGTGTAAGAGATAGATAGTTAGATGATAGATAGATAGATAGATAGATAGATAGATAGATAGATAGATAGATAGATAGAAGCACAGAGGAAGAAAAGATAGGAAGAGGGAGAGGGGTTAGAATTTGAATGGGCACGACAGAACCCCATGTGCTTTCTAAGAAGGTTTGAGATCTTGTCTATCTCTTCTCAAGTGTAGCTAACTTCGTGGCTTCCATTCTCACCGAGAGCGCGGGTGAGGCCATCTCCGTCTCCAGCTTGGCCAAGAATGAAAGGGAATGCCTTGCTGTCCTTTAGAGCCCTGCCACCCTTCCTCGGCATCTCTTGGACCTGAAGGAATTGTTGCTGGACCCTTTGTGCCTACTTCCCAGATCGAGGGCTGGTCCAGTCCCCAGCCTGTCTCCCTGTGTGTCCTCCTGCTGCAGCTTCGGGGCTGGACCACCTGCTGCTGCGGTGCTTGGTGCTCTTTCCCGGGTCTTGGCAGCACCTGCAGGCACCAGGCCGACTGTGCAGGGCTTCTGCTCAGCGCCTGAATAGAAAGCGTCCAAGCCGAGGGGTTCCCTGTAAGAATGATAATACTAGCAGTTCTTATGATTATAGCCAGCATGTATTGAGCAAAGCATCATACTAATCACGCTACATGGATTATCCTATTTAATCCTCACAATAGTCCTATGAAGTGGATAGTATTATTATCTTATTTTACAGGTGAGGGAATAAGCAACTGCCAGTGAATCCATAGGCAGGAAGTAGCAGAGTGGGGATTCAGATGTGGGCAGGCTGAGTCCAAAGCCTCCCTTTTCATGCCGTTTGCTGGGTGCATGCCCCTTTGAGCGCTAGAGATTCCAGTGTCTGCAGGTCTCTATGCTGGAGCTGAGGTCAAGGCTCTGGGGGCTGAGAGGAGAGGACACATTCTCTCTCTCCAAAGTGGTGGAGGAGGAAAAGCATTCCTGTGGAAGCAAGGAAGGAGAGAGAAGTGGGCAGTAGGCTCCTGGCAGGGCCGTCTGTCTGTGGAACTGGGACATGGCACTTCCCAGCTCCCAGGTGGAGGAGAGGTGCCAGACACTGCTTCTAACCGCACCTCCAAGGGTTTTTATGCAAGGACCGGGCCTTCCAGCCAAACCTGCCAGGTATCATGAAGGACAGGTCTCTGGGGTCAGGAATAAAAAGAAGTGGAGGAGGAGGGGCAAGAGTTTTGGGGGGACTTCCAGGGCAGCTGATTGACTTCTTCCCTCCCACCCCTAGGGGGATTCCCTTGAGTTGTTAAGCTGTTGTACAGGATGCTGGCGGCGGGGAGGCAACCAATGACCCCACAATTGCCTGGGATCAGCCCTAGGGACTGGCGCGTGCCCACTGTCCAGGTGGCTGGGCACCGAGAGCTCGAGGCACCCACAGCGGACACCCTGCCCAACTCCCTTCCCAGTCTCCACCAAGCTGCTGTCAGGGAGCAGTGATTTCCCATCACTTACTGCCTCAGTTAATCTGCACCTCTGGCCGGGGGTCAGAGGTAACAAAGACAGAAACTCGGGGAGGTCAATCAGTTATCTGCTTCGCCCAGCCCCAGCACTGAGGTTCCCTTAGCCCGCGGAGCCCCTCAAGCCTGAGCCACCCATGGTGCCTGCTGAGACCCCAGAAGCTTTTGCTGCAGCGACTGAACACCTCGGCACCCCCTAAACTTTTCTGATAGACCGGTCTACACTCGTTCCAACAAGCAAACTCACTGCCATCCAGTGCACACTGACCTTTAACGACCCTACAGGGCAGGCTAGAACTGCCCCAGGAGTTTCTGAGACGTAGCTGTTCCCCCAGAGTAGGAAGTCCCATCTTCCTACTTCTGAATCTTCTCAACTGCTTCTAAATCTTCCCCGTTGTGATCATGCTCCAAACCGTCCTCCTTCCCCCAAAGCACTTGGGAGGTGACCTTACCTTGTGAAGCTTCAAAGCTCCCTTTTGAAGTCTTTGGCCACATCAAAGTTAGCCAGACCTGGCTGGCTCCTCTCCCTGGACCCTGCACGCCATTCCTCCCCAGCTTCTGTCTTGCTCTGGCAGCCACCACCTTCTCTAAGGCCACAGCATCTCCTTTTCACCGATTCTTCCTCCTCCGTCTTCAGACCGGTCCAGCTCTTTCTTTCCTCTGCTTTGCTGGCTGTCCTCTCGCCAGGCTGTCTTCTGAAGGTAGTCAGTCGCCTGCTTCCCTTGCCTGCCACTCACTTCTTAGGATCTCTGTCCAAGTCCTGCTTCAGTCCCTTTGTGGAGCCCCTTTCCAAGGTCCCTGAGGGTCATCAAAAGCCCGGAGTGTGTTTCTCCTCATTTTGGGTTCTCTTCCATCTTGATGGCACTGTTGGTGCTGTGGACAACACTCTATTTCTCAGAACGCTCTTCCCCTCTGACTTACACGAAACTGCCCTCCCCAGACTTTGCAATCTTCGGTGTGAACGCCCCTTCTCTAATTCTTCACAAGCTCCACCTCTTGTCTCTGAAAACAGATGCCCTCCAGCCTCCACTCCTTAGACGTCTTGTACCTTTCAATTCCTTTTTTTCTTGACCCAAACCCATGGCTATCCAGTTGGTTCTGACTCTGAGGGGTCCTCTGTTGGGTTTCTGAGGCTGTAAATCTTTTTTTTTTTTTTAATCATTTTACTCTGGGCTCCTACAACTCTCATCACAGTCCATCCACCCATCCATCCATTGTGTCAAGCACGTTTGTACAGTTTGTTGCCATCATCATTCTCAAAGCATTCGCTTTCTACTTGGGCCCTTGGTATCAGGTCCTCATTTTCCCTTCCTTTCTCGCCCCTCCCCCAAACCCTTGATAACATCTAAATTATTATTATTTTGTCATTTCTTACACAGTCCGATGTCTCCCTTCATCCACTTTTCTGCTGTCTGTATCCCAGGGAGGAAGTTATATGCAGATCCTTGTAATCAATTCCCCTTTTCTACCCCACCTTCTCTCCACCCTCCCGGTATCGCCATTCTCACCACTGCACTTATAGAGATAAATCTGTCCAGGAATCCCTGTGCTTCCAGTTCCTATCTGTACCAGGGTACATCCTCTGGTCTAGCCATGTTTATAAGGTAGAATTGGGATCATGATGGGAGTTGGGAGGAGGAAGCTTTAAAGAGCTAGAGGAAAGTTGTATGTTCCATTGTTGCTACACTGCACCCTGACTGCCTCATCTCTTCCCTGTGACCCTTCTGTAAGGGGATGTCCAATTGCTTACAGATGGGCTTTGGGTCTCTATTGCACACTCCCCCACATTCACAATGATATGATTTTTGTTCTTTTGATGCCTGAAACCTGATCCCATGGACACCTTGTGATCACACAGGCTACTGTGCTTCTTCCATGTGGGCTTTGTTGCGTCTGAGCGAGGTGGACGCTTGTTTGTCTTCAGAGGCTATAAATCTTGATGGGAGCAGATAGCCTCATCTTTCTCTCTGGGAGTGATTGGTGCGTTCCAATCACAGATCTTACAGGAAGCAGTTCAGCGTATACCCAACAGCACTATGCCTTCTGTGCCAGGCAACCCGTGGTTACTGCCACCTGGATGCTGCCCCCTTTGCCAGTCTAAGGTCTGAATGCACAGGACTCGTGACATCCCTCTGCTGCCAAAGCAGCCATTCCGCTGCACCCCAATTCCTGCCACAGATACGCCCCACCAACCTCCTGGCTACCCAGCACCGGGCCCTGTGAGCAGCAGACGACACCAGTTAGTAGCGCAAGTCTGGTCACTCTGGCTTCCCAGGGCCTTGCAAATCCTCTTATTCCTTTTCAGAGGTCAGCGTTCCATGCCTTTCTTCCAGCGGTCACTGCTTTGGGGAGATCCATTTGTGCAAGTTTCCTCTGGTTTAGGAATCACTCGTGGCTTGGGACCCTCCCACCAGGTTCGCTGAGGCTGCACGCCCTCAGACTTTGCCCTGACAAGCAGAGAGGTCTTGTGTGAGCATGAAGAAGAGTCCGTCCCCATCTATACGATAAGCTGTCTTGTTGGCACATCACAGGTGCTCACTGATGGAAAATGGCTATCACCATCAACAGCATCATCCGAGTTTTCAGCCTTCTTTTCTCTGTTGCTGGCTAACCCCTGGGCTAGGTCTGAATGTCTGACACCAACGTGCACTTCTGGCTTCCATGCCTGGACTTATGCCTTCCCCAGCATCCGTTTATACCATCCTCCACTGCGTCTTTGTTCCTCTTAGAATCACATTATTAAAAAAAAAAAAAAAAAAGAAGGGCTGAGCCCCGGTGGCGTAGTGGTTGTGCGCGGGACTGCGGCCCACTGGGGCGGAGGTTCGATTCCAGCAGTGGGGCTGGGACTCCTACTCCCACTCCCTCCCCCCGAAAAAAAAAGAATCACATTACTTTCTCCCCCCCCCCCCGCCCCCGGGGAAAGAGACCTCATAGGTTCCACAGTCCCACCGCTGAAGACAGGCGCTGAGTGTTGTCTCAAGACTATGTGGCCTTCTACAGAGAGAGTCAGAATTGTGACTTCTGACTCCGACCCCCAACCTGCAGCCCCATACCCTTCCCACTCTCTTGAATGCAGTTGTCTGGCCCAGAGTGACCCTCCAGGAGGGTCACTGTAGAACTGTGCTCCAGAGTTTTTCAGAGAATTGTTGCTGTTGTTTGAAGTGGAATGCCAGGCCTTTCCTCTACAGCACCTCTTGGTGGACTTGAACCACCAACCCTTCTACTAGTAGCTGAGCATGTTAAGCACGTGTTCCCTACAGGGACTCCTTGGACCCTGCTCTGCTTTAAAGACCTTCATTGGGTTCTGACTCCAGGGATTCCATGCCCAAACCCCACCTGCAAGAGGGTTCCTTCTCAGGATCCTGCTGGCCTTTATCTGTCTCCTCTGTAGTAACCGTATTTTTCCAATATATATATATTGGGCATCACTGCTCTCCAGTGGTGGGAGTAGGAGGCCCAGCCCCACTGCTGGAATTGAACCTCCGTCCCAGTGGGCCGCAGACCCGCGCACAACCACGACGCCCCCGGGGCTCAGCCCGATTCAGAATATTTTATTTCTTGTTTTCCTGCTCCAAAAACTAGGTGCGCCTTATGGTCAGGTGCATCTGATGGTCTGAAAAATATAGTACTTAGCTTTTTGGAGACTGCAGTTGCTCTTGACACCTCCTCTGCAGCTCTGTGATAGCCCAGCCTCATCCCTCTTGCCAGCAAGTGCTTAGTCAAAGCCCCTTGGAGCTGAGTCTGCTGGAGCCCGGGACTCTCTGGGCTGGGTCAGATGGGGTGCCCCCCCACCCCCGGGAAGGAGCAAAGCCACAGGGAAGGTTGCAACCAAGGGTAACTCATTTGGCCCCCGGGTGGAGAGAGTCACTCCTCAGACTGGTCCCAGGGTTGGCCTTGTAGTTCACCAGACCCGGGCTTTCTACATCACCAAAGAAGCACGTTCGTCTGTCCGCTCCCCTCAGATGCTTGCTTTCATCCTCGGTCTGCAGAGAAGATACCAGGCTTTCCGACCAGGCCAGGAAAGAGGCAGTGACCCAAATAAGACCTCCAGGCAGAGAGGAAGCCCCCAGTCTGCCACCCGAGGAGGGACGGGGTGCGCCTGCTGGGGCACAATGAGAAGACTCAAGAAGGCATTGTTCAGGGTCCCGTGTCTGGCCAGGAGCCTGAGTGCCGTGTTGGAATCCTGGGGACCACCCCCCCAGGGTCACCTGCTATCCTGTTCTGCCCTAGCTAGCATCTTGGTTCCGGGAAGGGGGAACTCCCAGCCCTGCCCTCCTGATTCTGGAGGTCTGGGACGCAGGTCATAGCGGAGAGGTCTCCAGGGTCAGAAGTCCTGTGGCCAGGGGAGATTTGTGAGGGGGTGAGGAGGGAAGGGAGGGCAGGAAGCCACCAGAAGTCCCTGCCACGCGGAAGGGGGAGGATGGCGAGCTCCACTCTGGTCCCATCATGACCCTCGCTCCCTGAGGTCAAGTCATGGTTCGCATGGCACCCCGGGCAGAGCGGAGCGCAGCCCATCTCCGTCCACAGCTGCACTGGATGGGCCCTGGCAGCACAAGCGGTGCCCGGCAGGCAGCTAGCTCTCCGTAGGGCAGTGCAGCAGGGAGCAGAGCAGGAGGCAGGAGCTGGGGAGCTGGGGAGAGCCCCTCTCGGGCCTGAGCCCCTCTCAGGCCTGGGCTGGAGGAGACCGGGCTTGTGACCCCGTGACGAGAGAAGCTTGTGATGTGTGACACACTTGTGATGCTGTTACAGGATCATCCGGACCAAAGTTCAACAGCCTTTCCACCCGACCCCCGACGGGGCTGGGACGGGAGTGACTGCCCCCGGCCACACCATTGGTAAGAGAGCCCGGCGGTCTGGGCAGGGGGACCTGGGTCCCCACAGCCCCTTCCCTCCTTCCAAGCAGCCTGCCAAGTCTGCAGCCCACGGCTTGGTTAGCCCGTTCCCCAATCCCTGCCGCTCTCCCATAGTTTCTAGACTGGAGGCCCAGACTCTCCCTGAGAGCAACCAGTCCTCCTGGAGGGCTCTCAGCCTCCCGCCCACCTCACCGGACTCCCTCTGCCTTTCCCGCCGTCCGTCACTCTCCATGAAGTCAACATTCTCCTTAGAGGATTTCTTTTTCTCCGATCGCTCCTCCTCCTCCCGCTCCATCTTTTTATCTCGATGTGATCCTGCCTTCCTCCCTGCCCCTCTTTCTTTCACATCTGCTCCCTAGAGCAGCCTGGTGGCAGCATGGTCAGCACTTGGGAACCGCCTGGCCCGCTCTCTCTTCCCATCCAGAGTGACAGTCTCAGAAGCCCCGGGGACAGCTCCACCCTGTCCTCGAGGGGCTCCGTGTCAGCGTCCACTCCAGGGCAGTGAGTTTGGTTGTAGCTGGCTTGGCGCTGACTATTTTGTAAATTAGCCTTCTTTTAAAAAGCCTTCTTTTCTTTCATTTATTTTTTTAAAAAACCCAGAAACCTTTTATTGGGGACTCTTACATCACATATCACAATCCATACATTCCTCCAATGTGTCAAGCACATTTGCACATATGCCGCCATCATCATTTTCAAAGCATCCTCTTCCCGCGTGAGCCCCTGATAGCAGCTCCCCATTTCTTCCCACTCCCTCTCCCACACGTCCTCCCTCACAAACCCTGGTATGTCATTCATTACTCTTTCCCCCATATCTCACATCATCCTCCATCGCCCCTCACCCACTTTCCCGTTATTCGCCCCCCTGGGCGGGGGTTCTAGTTGATCCTGCTGGAAAAGCATCCTTCTTGCTTCCTCCCTGCCCCTCTCCTCCCCTTCGCCTTTTCCCTCTGTCTTTTCCTCGTCCTGTCTGGATTCATGCCTCTTCTCTACCCTTTCCTCCACACACACACTCTGTTTCTTCTTGGCCGGCCTCTTGGGAACTCTGTCTCTGTCACACACACTCTGCGGTTCTCCGTCCCTTGACCCTCTCCCCCCACTTCACTTGTCCTTACTCAGGGCCAGACTGCTGACACATCTGTGAAACCCACACTTCCCTTAGGCCGAGGGGTCCTGGATGATCCTGTATTTAAGGCCTGGGGCTTGAGGGGGCTGGGATGTGATTAAAATTCCCCTGCTGCCCCTCTTGGCAGGGGCCCCCTTCTCTCTTGAGCAGCAGGAGGTGGCGATGGCGGCTCCCAACCCTCCTGGAGTTGGCAGGAGCTTTTATCCCTTAAGCCCGTGTCACAGCGTGTGCTTGGAAGGAGGGAGAGGCCAGGCTGTACCTGAGCCGATCACTGCTCCGTGAACAGGTCCATACGCCTGTGCCCTGAAGGGAAGAGTAGATGCTGTTCAGGCGGTTTCTAGACCAGAAGCCCCTGGCAGAGGGGAGCTGTGTGCCCCTGGGGCAGACCAGGCCCAGCCTGCAGAGTCGGAGAGACTGACCTCACCAAGTCAGAGGCTAACTCGGGACTGGCAAAGACACAGGCCCAGACCTGGAGGAACAGCGAACCGGGGTTTGTCAGAGCAGTTTGCTCAGCCCTGGGGAGGGAGGAAGTCCCATCCAGAGCTGTGCCTTCTGGAGGAACCACTCTCTGGGTGGAATCCCATTGGGCCTCTCCTGGGCCTGCCCTTGATCCATCCTTGGGGGAGTGAGTTTCGGGAGGGGAGTGACATTGATAGGGCGACCTGGCAGGCCTGCAGTCGGCTGACCTTCGCCCAGCCCCGGGCTGGGCACGTTTGAATAGCCCTAGACCTATAGCGTCCAGAGGGCCCAGTGGCTCAGGGGTTCCAGCAGAGCTGCTAGCTGCAAGCCCAGCACTTCTGAACTACCAGTTGCCCGTGGCGGAAGGAGCTTTCTACTCTCTCAGAGAGCTACGGCCTCAGAATCCCCCAGAGACAGTCACACCTCGTCCTCTAAGGTCCCTGTGACTGGGCCTGGACCACTAGCCCCAGGCTCGTTCTGAGACTCTATGTGGCAGCGTGCTCCCCCCACAGCCCCAGAGGAAGAAGGGACCCTAGGCCCTGACCCCCTCCTTTCCTCTGCCTCGCAGCCCCTGGCCGGAAGTCACCGCCGTCCTCCTCATGGCCCGTTTTCCTCCCTCTCCCCCAGTTCCCAGCACGGCCTCCCCTCCTGTCTCCAGCGCCTCCAATGATCCAGTGGGATCCTACTCCATCAACGGGATCCTGGGGATTCCTCGCTCCAACGGTGAGAAGAGGAAACGTGATGAAGGTAGGGAGGAGGGAAGCTGGACGTAGGGAGGAGGGAAGAGGTTTGGCTTCCCTTTTGCATGCTTTGTCCTCGGACACAGAGCTCCGGTTTCCACCCGGCCTCGCAGCTGCTCTGCTGTGAGATCAGTTTTAGTGGCAAAACCCAGGTCCCCCCACTGCCCTGCTGGCTCCTGGAGCGAGGGCGGGAGGCTGCTGGTGGGGCCATCAGCTTCACCATCTGCTCAACCCCAACCGCCTCCCCTTTCGCTGGGACTCACCCGTCACGGTCCCTGTGGGATGCCAGGAGGAGGATCCTGAGCCGTTTACCTTGGGAAGGTTGGGGAGATCGGGGGACAGCTGGTCTCTGACCCGAGATAGAAGGCCAACCCGCCTGTCCTCACCTGATCCCAGCACAGCAGGAGGGAGGGAGTGAAGTCATTTGCAGCCGATCTGGGTGTCAACATATGGGCATCGCCCCCAGTAAGCTCCCTAGGGACAGGGCCCTCGACACTTGTTAGTGGGAGGAGATGGTACTCGAAGTCCTCATCTGCTCTCTCCCCAACCTCCCCACCCTTGGCACCCTTCAGAGGGGAGCAGGTCAAAGGGAAGAGGGCATGGGGGAGCATGGAGAGGAGCAGGGGAAACGTTCAAAGGCGGGGCAGAATGGCACTGGAATGAAGAGGACAGTGACCTCGGTGGCAATGGTGGAGAAGGTGTCTGAGCATGCTGGAGGCCGGAGGGGTCCCTTGGTCAGCACTGGCTTCTCTTCTGGTGCATGAGCTCAAGGTCCAGGGAGATGAGCAGGGCCACACTGTCTCCACTCCAGTTCTCTTACAGCCCCCCTCTGGGGAAGATCTAGCCCGGCCTAGGTAAGGTGTGTAGTGTTAAGGGTATCGCCACACAATGGACAGTATCCACGAGGGTTGGGCACCGATGGGGTGAGTGTAGCGTCCGTTTGGAGCCCAGGACAGTGGCCATGTCTGCCTGTGGTTGCCGCGTCTCTCACAAAGATCCCGTTTGGACTATAAAGGACATGGCCATCCCAAACATCTTCGATGAGGGTAGCAGCTTTAGAGGGTAAGGAACAGAAAAGACAGAAAGCTGGGATTCCCTGAACCAGTGGCCGGAGGCTCCCTGGACCCAGGCTATGGGTAAGGAGAGAGAAAGAGCGCTGGCCTTCAGCAGAAGGGACGGCGTGTAGGAGAGCCCTAGGTCTGAAAAGACAGCCGTGACCTGGTGCTGGCCTCCTTCCAGAAGCCCTAATGGCCTCGTTTCACAGGGAAACAGCTTGTCTGGCTCTATTTCTCCTTCCAAAATATCCAAACCCATTTGGCCGCCACGGCCTTTGCCACTCACTAAATTTCATTGTGGTTGTTTTGGCGACCGTCGCTGATGGGCAGGGGGAGGCTGAGGGAAAGCCCTAAGTCCTGATTCCCCCGAGGGGCTTCTTCCCATACTGGGTCCTGAGCCAAGCCCTCAGGTACCCCCAGCTTAGAAGATTCTGCCTCAGCCCCGCACCCCCCCCCCCAAGGTTTCTCTGTGACAGCATGGACGCTGCCTGTTTTTACAGTGAGGTGTGCAGGAGGCGGACGGAAGGGACAGAAGCCCCTCTGTCATGACTTTTAGTCTCTGTTGGCTTGAGGTTGGAGTCAAGCAGGCCCTCTGCTCTCCGGATGCCTCTGGCCATGAAGGGAGGGTGGGGGTGGGGGTGGGGAGGCGCTGGCATGAGCTTGTAGCCACGCAGGGGCAGGCCAGGCGCGCCCAGTACACAGCACCTCCTTTCAGAACAGTTGATCACGTTCGCTCATTGTTTCAAGTCTATTCAGTTTAATGAACCTTTCGTGTACCTCAGCGGTATGAAAGGCCGGGTGCTCCAGAAGCCTAAAGCAGAACAAGATATGATTCTTGTCTGTAAGGACCTTATAGTCTAGCAGGGTGTCAAAGGCACGTGAACCCAGAGGGCAAAAGGGCCCATCAGATAGGTGTGTGGCAAGAGAGATCTGGGCTGTACGCCATGGCCAGTTCAGAGGCAGGAGGGAGTAAACCACCAGGAAGGAGTGCCGTTTGAGGAGGGGCGTGCAGAGGGCTGGGAAGGAGGATCAAAGACAATGGTGGTGTGACATTCTGATCCTTGTGACCGGCAAGTCGAGTCGTGCTGGTGAGAAAACCAGGGTGCTTTGGCTGCCTTGAAGAGCAAGGGCAAGTGGTGGGAGGTAAGGACAGGGAGATGGATGGGCGTCTGAGTTATAGAAGCACCAGACAGAGGGGGACATTTATTTTCTCAGTTTAGGCGACGAGAAGTCCAAATGCAGGATGCCAATCCCTCCTTGAGCTTCTGCTCTTGGCTGGTCTTCGGGAGGCTTGACCCCTCTTCTTCCCAGCTGAGCTGCTTCTTGCTGACTGGTTTAAGTTTCTTTATATCTCAAAAGAGACGACTCAGGGAACACTTCACATGAATCCTGCCTCCTTCGCAGAACAAAGACCACCCAGTCCCAAATGAGAGAACTGCGAGCATGGGGGTGAGGCTTTGCAGCACACACTTTTTTTTTTTTTTTTTTTTTTTTTTTAGGGACAGGGGGAGGACAAAAGTTAATCCATAACATTCTGCCCTTTGGCCCCACCCCAATTCATTCACCCTCTCATATCATCCCCATCGTCTGAAGTCCAATCCCAAAACCCCCTCTTCCGATCCATCTAAATCAAGCAGGGGTGCGATTATAGGCATATTCCAGCTGGAGGCAAAATTCCTCTTCATCTGTGAGTGAGCCTCTGAAACCTGGAACACAAATGAGCTGTTCCCAAATTTAGTGGTAAAGCACATACAAGGGAGACATTTCCATTGTCCACAGGATCCACTGGAGGTGGAAAAGGGACAACAGGTATCAAGTACCATTAAAAGCCATCAGAGCAAAGCACAGACGTGTGCAAGCCTTGGAAATAATAGTCTGTTTTCTGAGGCCTCCAGGACAGGCGTGTTTCCTTCCCGATTCCAGGTCTTGACCATGACTTCTGGAGTCTGAATCATGATCCCTCGGCCCAGGGCTTCGGTGCTGCCTTTCAAGCCCCTGGGATGAACACTCTGCTCCCTGGACGCTGGGCAGCCCTAGTCTCCTGTCCCCTCCTCCATCTGATTGGTGGCCCATCCATCCTAGTAGGCTTCCTTCTTCTGTCCCTTGGGCATGGAAACCCTACCCACTTATTTTTGTCTTACAGCGCACCCTCCTGGGTGGCAGCCCATAGTCCAGAATCAAGTTGGTAAAGATTGTGTTCTTGGAAATCTGGGAGACCGTGACCCCACCCTTTATGGTCCAGGAGACTATTCGCTCTGCCTTTTGAAACCAACAAGCCTCTGCTTCCTGCCCTCTTTCCTACAGTTCTGTGGACTGTCACGCTTCTCCAGAGATGGCCATTTCCCTTACTTGGGAGACAATGGATGTCGACCCTCTCCTGCCTATAGGGTTCCAAGAGGCAAACCGTGTTCTTTTCTTTCGTTCTTTCTAGCCATTAGTGGACACCAGCGGTTCCCAACCTGTGGGTTGCAACCCCTTTGGGCCGAATGACCCTTTCATAGGGGTCGCCCAATTTGTAACAGTAGTAAAATGACAGTGATAAAGTAGCAACGAAAGTAATTTTATGGTGGGGGGCTCACCACCACATGAAGAACTGTATTAAAGGGCCTTGGCATGAGGAAGGTGGAGAACCACTGGTCTACTCAAATGTGTTTTCTGTGTTTGCTGTGAGAGTTAGATCCACCAGCCACTGGCTTAATCTCTTTACCCAAAAGACTGTATCGTTACATTTCTGGTGAGTATTCCAGGACACAAGTCTATCCATGGATTATACAAGGGGATTTTCCAAATCCTTAAATTCTGTCTTTGTTTGGCAGTTCATGTTTTAATTCTCAGCCAGATATTCAAGTCCACTACTTTTAAGTTCTGCCTTCTAACAGACATTCCAACACAATCCAGACAGGTTCTTTGCCATTACTTAAAAACACCTCTCTTCCTCCATTGCCCAATCCCACGCTCACACTTTTCTTTGAAGACCTCCCCAGAAGGACAGTGAACACCGTATTTCCAGCAACATGCTTTCGCTGGTGCTATCTGTACTCTTGAAGAGAGGGGTGACTTTTTCAATAGCTCCCTGCCTTTCTTCACATAGCCTTCCCCAGAATCACCTTTGATGTCCATAATGTCACCAGTCGCTTCAAGGCATTCCAGACTTTTACTATTAGACGTGTTAGAATTCTCCCAGCCTGCACCCACTCCCTAATGCCAAGGTCTCTACATTCCAAGTATCTATTAGAACTTTCTAGTGGTCAATTCTGCTTTGGAGACAGAGTGCTGCTGTAACAGAAATGCCAGGAGGGGATGACTTTAACCCAGGCAAATTTATCTCTTTAGAGTCGAGGAGGCTAGAAGTCCAAATTCTGGGGGAAGTGCTTCTACCTCTGTCAGCCCTGGGACAATGTCCTTGTCTCGTCGACCTTGTGCTCCCAGACCCGCTCCCGGTGTGGCTTGGCTTTCCGCCAGGTCTGCTCCTTTTCTTGATGGCTTGTTTAACCTCCTCTGCATCTCTGAAGAGACGTATCCTTCACCAGCCCTCCCACCTGAGCATAGCTAAGACCACCCATGTCCAAACCCCAGCCATCGACGACATTAGGGTTAAGAAGACCTGTTTGGGGAGCACTCAAGTCATGTTTCAAGAGTGAGTTATCTGTTTGTCCTTTTAAAACAAGTCAGTAAAGAAGGCAGTCAGTCAGGGTCACAGTCTGTCAGACCACGCCTCGACCACACAGGGAGTCTGGACTCCTGAAGGTAGAAGTAGTTGCTGAAGGCCTCATCAGGTATCAAGAGGAGGAGTGCTGGCTTGGGGACGTTCTTGTTCCAATGGTGAGATCGACTAAAATGGAAGCAGGGAGATGTCTCTAGGGGTCTTGTAGGTGAGGACTGATGGGTGCTTCTAAGTTTCCTCTTACAGCTTCACCGCTACCTCCTAGGTCTTGCCAGGTAGCGTGAAAGATTAAAGGCCCTGGATGCATTTTTTTAGGGGGGGGGGTTTGCTGAGACTCTTTCCCCCCCCCCCCGACTCCTCCTCTCTCTTTACCTACCCCATGCCTTTTCTTGACCAACTCTAGGCCTCATCTCGCTACCCTTTCTCTGGGGCAGCTGCGAGTCCCGGTGGGGGAAGGCGAGCGCTCCCTGACCCTCAACTTGATCCATTGGAGCGGTGGGCAGGGAGGGAGGGAGAGAGAGAAGTCTTTTCACCGCTTCCTCTCCCTCCCCCACACTGGGCGCCTCCAAGCAGCCAGGCCCCCTTTTGCCTTCGGGAGCAGCTCCGATGATTAAGAATACGGGAGATAATTATGTGTCAAAATGATGTAGGCCAGCTTCCCAGTCAGTCCAAGGTAGCAAAGGCACTTGCCGGCGGGAGGTGGGAGGTGGCCAGCGGCCGCAGGCAGGGCTTGCGTGGCGGCCAGGTGTGCCCTGCAGTCCCAACCAGGACTGCAGGCCAAAGGAGAGAAAAGGGACTTGGGAACAGAAGGGTGTTGGGAATGCATGTCAAGGGCAGGATACTGGAGGAAGTAGAGGGGCTCACCTCCTTCTAGAACAGTAGTTCTCAACCTGTGGGTCGCCACCCCTTGGGGAATCGAACGGCCTTCTCAGGAGGGTCACCTAAGACCGTCGAAAAACACATACTTCCGCTCCCCTTTCCATCTCCAGGCGGGCCCCGCCCACATGCAGACATGCCCGGGCATAAAGACTGTTACCCATGCTGCACCATGCCTCAAGACAGCATTTCATCAATTTATCATTAGAAATAAATATTCCACCATGTGCACTTGCATACCGTTTCCGTGATTGATCACTCTGCTTGATGTTGACTCGTCACAGTCACAAAGGGCAGTTGTGAAGTAGCCATGGAAATCGTTTTATGGTGGGGGGGCGGGGGGGGGTGTCACAACCACATGAGGAACTCTGTGAAAGGGTCATAGCAGAAGAAAAGTTGAGAACCGCTGTTCTAGAAGGACCTGGCAGGATGCTCCTGCCAGGCTGGCCTTCCTTTGGCCCGAGCCACGGTGCCTCCCGACAGAAGTGTCATGCCCCGAGGGCAGGCTGTGAGCTTCGGGTAGCCGCTCCAGCTCCCTGGGGAGGGCTGGACCGATTCTTCAGCTTGGAGGAAGTCCCAGTGGCGCCTGAGTGAGGATAGTCGCCGCAGTTTGTGCTGGCTTCTGGGACATGGTCTCAGCGTTAGTTATTGCGTCCACAGTGGCACAAAGCAGAGCAGTGTTGGCGCTGACTCGCAGGATGCGGACGCTGCTCTTCGTCTCAGCAGCAGGCTTTGCTGTGGAAATGTTAGTCAAGGGCTGATCATCATCAGTGCAGCGCGGGAGACGGACAAGGACCCCGGCTGCTGGAGGTTCCTTCTTGTTCCTTGATCTTTTGGAAGCCAGGGATGTGGGGGTGGAAATCTCACAGGCTCTCCCTTGAGAAATGTGCTGGTCAAGAACCTCCAGCCCTCCCCTCCACGAGTCTAGAAGCCCCCACAGGAGTTAGGAGTAGACGAGCAATCGTGTTATGAAGCATGCAAGCCAGGCCATCAGACTAAGAGGATCGCATCCCCAGCACCTGCTACAATGCTCACCTGTTCTTAGCTCCGGTTCTGCATGGGGACATGGGCAGCTGGAGTCCCTGGGGCCCTCGAAGGGACACAGACTCCCCGAATGTGGCGAGGTCTGGCTTCCACACCTGGAGGACAGAGACTCATGTCTTCCTCCAAAATCAGGTCTCCCAAGGGAACATCCTTTCCTTTGACTCATCCATCTGCTTCCAGCGGGAACCCAGGGTGTCCCACTCTCCCAGTGCTGAGGCCGAAGCGCAGAGCAGTTAGGTAACGCACCGCCCTACAAATCCAAATGAAAGCGGCGGTATGAGAGCCCGCAGGCCTGTCGGCGGGGCGCGTGCCGCTCCCCTCCGCGCCCCTCCACGGCTGGGTGGGATCGCGTGGGGCCTCTGGTCTTGCCTTCCATGAATGAGGCGCACGAGTAGCTGTGCAAGTGGAGCTGGGCCAGGCCAGTGCATTCGTGGATTTGCAGCGGGTCAGCCTGCATGGCCGCAAATGACCGGGCTCGTCAGTGTCATCCGTAGTTCCCTTCTGCACTGGATGAAGCCCTAAGTGGCAGGAGCGGTTTATGTCCTTGGGTAGTTTCCTTTGAGAAGTCTCTGAGGTTGAGGGGTGGTGGCGGAGGCGGCGGCCGCAGCGATGGCAGTTTCAGGTTAGACTTGGAGCCAGGGAGGGGATCTGGCCATGGAAACAGGCTGCATCTGCCCTGCCTGGGATCCCTGGCGTAAAGCCTGAGAAGGCTGCATGGACTTCCACGGAAAGGTCAGCGAGGGCCAAGGCCAGCTGGGCAGTTCCTGGAGCCCAGCACTGATGGGCAGAGTGACTTAGTGGGGAAGAGAGTCGGCTCCACAGTGAGGGACAGCTGGATGTGAACCCTCATCCCGCTACTGGTGGCATGACCTTGGCCAAGTCCCCTTCTTCTCTGCAACATGGAGATGTGGCGGGACTTCCTTCGTGGGCACGGTGGAGAGCATCATGGACATAAAGGGCAGAGTCAACTCCATCTTGGAAGATGGGTCGTTGTGTGTCTCAAGGGAGAGGCCCCAAAGGCAGGATGATGTTGCTAGGGGACACGCAGTCTGTGGACACAGGTCTCTAACCTTGAGGTCATTATAGAGCAGCCCCGAATTGCTGCTGGGATGAACTAGCAGACAGGCCCAGGGCAGAGGGGGAAAGACATCAGCCTCCCCCCTGTAATTTACAGGGCCCCTGTCTACCTACTCACTAGCTCGGTGACTCCCCAGATGGGTCCCACGCCCTCCCTGAGCACCCACAGGCGTTTAGTTGCATGTCAATAATGGCGACACCCCCTTCTTCGTCTCCCAGGGGAGCATCACTCCCTCCATCCGTCAGCGTGTTTCTGCTCCCACATACAAGCTCATTATGTTTGTTTTATGGACCCATATATGAGTTTTTACCCTGCTAATGCCAGCGTGAGTACCATCTTGAGATCTTTGGGCGCAGAGGGGCTATGGAATGCCAAGCGTTGGGAATGTGTGTGCCATCTGCCTGTGAGGTGGAGAGGCCAGTGGGCATGGAGGGCTGAGTCAGGTCCGAGGGTGTGAAGCTACTTGTGGGCTGACACCCAGGTGTGTGCCTAGAACTTTGTCCAAAGGGCCCCGTAGGCTCCACCTTACCTTCTGTTGGTAACTGGATGGGGAAGCCCAGAGCCTGCCTCCAGGGGTGACCTGGGACCCCTCACCCCGCGAGGTTGTGCGGGAGCTCGTCACCCTTCAAGAGGAGCCCGCTCTCCCAATCGCCAGTCTCGCCCTGGTCTTCTCCCTGCCTGTCTTTCGGGATCTCTCAGTGTCTGTCTGTCTCTGATTTGCTCTAGTCGAGGTATACACTGATCCTGCCCACATTAGAGGAAGTGGAGGTTTGCATCTGGTCTGGACTTTAAGAGGTATGGGGGCCAGGGGAAACATGGTGTGGGGGTCAGGGGGTGGCGGTTAGAGACCATCCAGAGAGTGGGATCCGAAGGGCCAGAGAGAGGTGGGGAAAGGGAGCAGGCTGCCCAGGCTTCTGCCCCAAGGAAGAGGCTGGGAGCGCCTCAGGGCCTGGCTCGCTTCTGCCTTGGGTCACTGACGGGGTTTGGGCCTGAGGCCCCAGTGGCCTGAAGGGTCAGGCACCTGGCGGCTGGGGGGCGCTTTTTCCTGCTCTTGAAAAAACAAAGAGCAGATCGGGTAGTAAAACAAAAGCAAAGGAGACCTGGAAGCACCTGACAGCCCTAATTCATCACGGCCCAAGTTTTTTCCTGTGTTCCCATTATATTTGTTTGTAAAAGTGGAAATCAATTTTGAAGGTAATTTTCTGGAAAGAATGGAAGGGAGGTGGGAGGGCCGGATAAGGCAGAGATGGTAAAAGGAAAAATTTAGGCCAGGCACAGCCCAGGGGCAGCTCTTGGCAAGGTGAAAGAAAATTGCATATTCAATCTCCATCCATGAATCTCCCTCGCTGCTGCCCGCCTCCTGCTTGAAAACAATGAAGGCTTTTTCCCAACGCAGGGCAGGGCCTCGGTATCAGCCTCACTTTAACTTCAGGGTCATTAATTCCCTGATTATTGAAGGAGAAGAGAGGGTTGCAGCATCGTCAATTCCAAAGGCAAGCCCCCCCTCGCACCTCCATGTGATCAGGCCCTGGCTGGGGCAGGGTGGGGGGCAGCGGGGTGAGGTGAGGTGTTGTTTCAGGAGAGCCCAGAGGTGGGGAGCGAAGAGATGGGGAGCCCATTGGTCTTTGGGGTGGGGGGAGCCGGGAGGAGGGGGGGGGGGAGAAGGCAGTCGTTACTGCATACCTCTGTTGTGTTGTTATAGCAAATTAAAAGTAGCATGTTCCACTCCACAGCTATCTTTGGGGAGGGAGGGGCACCGAGGGAGGTGGGGGATCTTATCATTGCTTCTTCAGCAGACCAGCCGTGGTGTCACCGTGTGAGGTGACATTTGAATTTACAATTCCGCTGAGAAAAGCCATTAATTCACAAATTAACATTTCTCCCTCTCCCTCTCTCTTTAACACTCTCTCCCTCTCTCACATGGATGTGCAAGCAATTGAAAAGACAAAGGAAATAGCCTTAAGGAAGAGACTTTACTGCTAGTCTGTCTGTGCCGAGATTGCTCCCCCTGCTTCCAGATAGATAAACCAATTACCTGAGCTGCTCGGCTCCTGGCCGATGAGATCGCCTCCTTTTGTAGGCTGCCTCCGTGGCTGGATCACACTCCGTGTAGCTCATTAATGTAAACCAGGCATGCCCTGGTCACCGACTTCTCCCCACTCTGCTCACGGTCTGGCGGGGCAGTGGGAAGATTGCTGGCCTCAGAAAAGGGGCCAAGGAGGAACTCCAGAGGAGACGAGAGGGTGCCACAGCAAGGCTGCCTGGGCCTTGGGGTCTTTGGGGGTACAGTCACTGGTCTTGGAGGGAGGGCTGATTGGGGCAGGGGGCAGTCTGAGGCGGTCCGCTCCTAGGCAGGCTGGTTCTGAACAGAGTGAGGGCTGGGCAGGCAGGCAGAGGCCAAGGCAGGGGCCTCTGGTTCTATTCTGAGGCCTTAGGGACCGACGACGATGATGACGACAACGACGACGACGCTGGAGGCTGGCAGAGGCAGAGGGGAGCGGAGCCCTCCCTGCCTGGGAAGAGCTGGGAGAAGCCTTGCTGAGCGCAGTCTATTTTAGTGGGACACGATTCAGCCTGAAGGAGCTGGAAGCGGGGGCCTGGAGAGGGCACAGCAGCCTTGCAGAAGCCCCACCGCATCGGGTAAACAAAACCGGATCGCGCCAACTCCTTACAGCACTCGGACACAGCCATGTCTGTTTACACACACACACACACACAGAGCCATCTAGGTCCCCTCTTGGAAAATACCCACTCAGGATCATGTGCTCTGAGTTCTGAAGTGAGCTTAACATGGTGCAGCGTGGGCAGGGGCTGGCAGAGCTTCTCTGGCCTTTCTTCTCCTTGAGCCCCCAGCTCCACCCCCCAGGGTTTTAGAAGGTCTCTGAGCAGAGCCAGGGGTTTGTGCTCAGCCACCAGCCGAGGTGGGGAGGGGGGTGTGGCACTCCCCAGTGCAACGAGAACTCAGGCCATCTGTTCTGTACAGATTCCTGCCCACCGAGCAGCTCCGTTCTGCCCACGCAGGGTCCCTGGGGGCAATGGGCTTGGGTTCTGTTTGCTCAGGCTCCTGGTGGGTAAGGTCCGCAGTTTCTAAGGAGGGGGGCCTCTGGTAGCGCAGTGATTAGGCTCTCAGCTGCTAGCGGAAAGGTCTGCTTTTGGAACCTCCCAGCTCTTCTCAGAAGAAAGGCAGGCTCCTGCTCCTGCAAAAATGGGCAGAACTAGACATTGGGAGGTGGGGGGGAGTTCTGTCCTATGCCAGAGAGGTCATTCAGAGTCGGAATCGACTTAATGGCCATGGGTTTGCTTTGGGTTTGGGGTTCTGCGAGTGATGGTCGGTAAAGCATCCGTTCAAACACACGCTGCCCGCTCTAGAGCTGTCAGAGAAGTGCTGTGAATGTTCAGACAGCCAGTCTCCAGGGAGAGTCGCATCTGTCTAGACCAGTGTCTGCACCTAGCCTTCTGGTCCTACTGTTGGGGAAGCATTGGACGTTTCAAACCCCACAGCCGATGCAAGAGAGAAAGAGGAGGCTCACAGCTGCCTCCAAGAATGAGAGCCCCACAAGCCCTATCTAGGATGCCGACGAATTGACGCGATGGCAGTGAGTTTGAATTTTTGGGGGTTTGGTATTCAATACCTGGGTAATGTATATTCCAGACCCCTCACTCCCCACCCAAGGGGGCCTTAGGTCCACAGGGGAGACTTTGCAAGCTACACACACAAAAGTCATTTATGGATATGTGTTCATTGTTAGACTATGTCTTCCTAGTAATGATCCCGTTTGTACCTAAGGAGGATCTATTTCTATCTTCGTGAGATCACATCTTTCAGCCAAGCTCTCTGAGTCTTGTTCTCCCTGAGCCATGGGACAGTGGCCGTGTCATCTGTACCGACGGAGGTGCCAGCACTCTCCCTTGGGCCCAGCACACCCCTGGACTTGGGGTTTTTCTCTGCGGGGGTGTCTCCTGGGCTGTGTGCAGCTGACATGGGGACCTAAATTTCCACATAGATCCCCGCTTGTCGCCAGAGACTGCTGCCTTATCTCTCCCCCTCTTAGTTGTCTGACTCGTTCGTGCCAGTGGGGAGCCAAAGTGGCATTGGCTCCGTTGGGGAACGGTTCTAATTAGGTGTTAACAGCAAGAGTAGTTCAGAGTAACTGGCCCCCAGCTAAGACTGGGTGGCTAGGCCCGACCTGCCATGTAATGGAGGATGCCCGGATGTAATGGAGAAGCGACGGTGGGCCCCTCCCTCTGATGGGTGCAGGACGGGGATCACGACTTTCTCAGCCCAGGCCATCTGGTGCTCCTGCGCTCTTCAAATACTTGTATGCAGGTGTGCACGTGGATGCATTCCCACCTCTTCAGAGCCTATCTTGAAGCTCCCAGCCCCACCCCCACCCCCCACAGTTTGGCACCTCCTTCATATCCCTCCGCTCTGCTCCCCCATCCCCCCCCCCACACCTGCAAGGACACCTATCGAGAAATCTGCTGTCTCAGCTCTGCCCTTCTCCCCTGGGCGGCGCAGGCTCTGGACGCAGAGGGAGGAGTCACACAGAGACTGTCCCCCAAGCCCGCTGCTCTGCTCCCCTCCTTGGGCACCTCCTCCTCTCCTCTGCAGGCCGGCAGACAGCTGAGAAGGGCAGGCGGCTGACCTGAGGGACCCCTTGGAAAGATGGTTTGGAGAGAATGTAGAGAAGGAAGCCTGTGCTGCTGGGGGGGCTGGAGGAGCCAGCCCTGCCAGCCTCCCCCCCTCCCTTACGAGCCGTGCAGGACTCGGCCCTCCCCTCCCTGCCTTCCTGCGGGCTTTGGTGGCCAGGGGACCTCAATGGGACCCTTCCAGGCTGCCCCCCTGGGGGAGGAGAGGCCAGGAAGGCTTGGGGGAGGGCTGGGAGAAGGATCAGGAGCCTCAGAGCCGAGCAGCCACAGAGCCCGTAATTCAAACCATCCTGACCCTTCGGTGAACCCGAACCTGCTGACCTTGACAGCACCAGACAAGGGAGGCCTCACAAAACCCAACCTGCCCAGAGGCCTGCCCGCTCGCCCACCCTTCCCAGAGCCGTGGCCCCAGCCTCCAGGTGGCTCCCCATTTGACCGTCCCCCCCAAGTGTCAGCAGCCCCTCCCTCACTGCGGCCTTGACTTCAAAGCTGCCTTTGTGCACACCGCCGTTAGGCAACTGGGGGTCCCTTCCAGACCTGAGGCTGAGGTCCTCGGGCTTGGCCTAGAACGCTTTTCCCTGACTCTTACTTGCCCTGTGTTGGAAGTGCCTGCAGTAGGAGGGTGGGGAGGGGTTCGGGTGCACCCAGGGGCAGGGATGCAGTGAGGGAGAGAGCAGATAAGGAAGGGAATGACGCAATGCCCAAGGAAAGAGCCCCAGGAACCTGTGTGGAAGTAAATGCAGTTTATGAAGTTTACGCTTTCCTCCTGGGGCGAGCTGGACCCCATCCAGCAGCCTCTCAGAGCCTGCCAGACAGCTCCTGAAGCAGAAAGTGCGGGCAGGAGAGTGAGCGCACACACACACACACACACACACACACACACACACACACTCAGATCTCCCCAGGCCCTGGCAGGCCTCAAAGCCTGGGGTTGGGGGGTGCACAGGCAGGTTGCATCTTCAGGCGTCGTAATGCCCATCTCTCTCACCACCCACCCACCCACCCCCAGCCCACTTCCAGCCCCTCGGGCAGGGCAGCCCACTTGGATGCATGGGCAATGGGCAATGTGGGCACCGAGGTGGACTGGAGGGGTGACATGCGGGACCGAGGGTGGTATCCTCTAGCTGGAGAGTGCTCCAGGTGAGCGCAGCTGGGGTGGACTTGGGGGAGTGGGCAGGCAGAGTAGAGCATCAAAGGGACCAGAATGCAACCTCCCGGGATCCCTCTGGGATGTCAGCGCCCATCTTTCTGCGGCGGCTCGGCCTGGACCAAGTGGGTGCCTTGCAGCTGCTGAGAATAAGAGCCGAGGTCTCTGAGGAGAGATGGTTAGAGACAACCTCCCCCATCCCTGCGATCTCGAAGGAAATAAGTGTGCCTAAGTTTGGGTAGAGGAGTTCCATGCTAGTTGGAATATTTGCCTTTCTAGAACCTTCTTCCTGCACAGGTTGAGGTCGTGTGTGTGTGTGTGTGTGTGTGTGTGTGTGCGTGTGTGTGCTTGGCACATGGAAGCAGGCCAGGTCCTTGACTTTGGAGTACAGGACAGTGAGGAAGAGAAACCTGGCTAGGAAGGCTTTGGGTCCAGGCTGCAGAGGGGCCGTCATGTCTCTGCTCACTGCCTTGCCTGGGGACAGGCGGGGGGTCAGCCATGGAGCGTCCAGCACCTCTCTCCTCTCTTCATGCTCCCTTTCAAGTTGTGCCTCTTCAACATACATGGAGGGGGTGCCAGAGGTAGTCATGGGAGAGCCAAGCCTCCAGGCAAGACGAGGGTGGAAGGGGCCGTGATGGTGGGCAGCGCCATTGGTGGCGAGTTCTCTGGGCCACATGGAGGTGCTAGGCCCGGAGGGAAGCAGCCCCTGACCAAAGGGGGCTTTCGCCCTTTCTCTCCCCTTCTCGATCCCTCCCTCCACCCCCCTGCTTCCCTTCTTCCTCTGCATGCATCCCTCCCTCTTCCCGCCACACATCTTTATTGGTTCCAGTAATAGCGTTGATTTGCATGTCAGGCAAAGCCTTGCAACACACACAAAAAGAAAACCCCAGTCGCGCGGTGTGGCAGTGTCAGCTCTCGCCGTTGTTCGACAGTGTAAAATTAAATTAATAAAGCCCCCAACACAGGAAAACATAACAGGAAATTAATGGCCTTTACTGTCGCTGTGGTGCACTCATTTGCAGCCTTGCTTTCCGCACCAAAGACTTCATAAATGCAAGCAGTTTCTCTAAACAAGCATACTTAGGGCGGCCTGGTATGTAATTTTTCGCCTTGCTTGTGTCCTTTGAGCTAACAAAGCCCCCTTCCTTCCTGGCTTGAGAGAGATTTCTAACTGGTTCTGGCCCCCACTTGGCCCGGCGGGGGCAGTGTCCAGGCAGAGACTCTAACCGCTTCCTTAGAGGCCAGAGGGGGCTGAGAAGGAGGGGGCAGGTCCCTCGTGGAAAGAGCCTCTTTGAGCCCACCTTCCCCATCAATGCATTGGCAAGTCTCAGCCAGTGAGCTTGGAGCACTGGCCAGCAGGCCAGCAGGAAGGCCCGGAAGCCCTCCCAGGTGGGAAGCTTAATCATTCCGGGGAATCCCTGCCCCCCTCCAACCCAGCTAATAATGCTGGTTACTCCCCTTTCCACGGTCTCGGACCTTCCCCTCCCTGACCTGGACCCACCAGCTTCCTCCTGCTTCTTCCTGCACATGTGGTCACACATGTCTGGTCTGCATTGTTCCCCACATGAGGCCACACGTACTTGGGCTGGCAGTGACTCTGGGTGTCCTCAGAGCACCTGAGGACTCTCTTGCTTTGGGAGGGGGCTAACTGAACGTGGAGAAAAACTGTGTTGCCACAATTCCTTGGAATCCTCCCTCTGTCCCTTCTCTCCCTTCTTACTCATGGCCACCAGCTCAGCCCTCAGAGACCTCCATGGAGGCCGAGGCACGACTGGGATCGCCAGGTGTTCTAGGACTGGTTCAGGGGAAGTCAATGGCCAGGGCTTCCTTCTGGACGGAACCAAGCTTCTCACTTTTCCGTGAGCAGTCCAGCCCTCGCCATTTGCACCACCCAGAATCCTCTGCTGGTCCTCAGGCAGGTTTCTTGTGAGTCATTTCAGAGAAGTAAGAGTCTGTGAGCTGGTGATGGAATGTACATGGGTGGGATGTCGAACCCTGTAGAGAGATAGATGTCATCCCTCTCTGGGGAGGTTTGTATCAGTGTGCGCCCACGTGCCAACTGTGGTGGGATGGATGAGAGGCACAAATAACCGGGAGACAGATCTCCAGGGGGTGACGATCCTTTAGGGGAGGCAAAGAGAACACCCAACAAGGAGTTCATGAAATGCTGGACCACAGGACTTTGTAGGAGTCCCCAGATAGGAACCGGAAGAGCAGATAGGAATGATTTTGACTTGATGACGGGGATGGGGGTGGCGGGAGGGAAGTTTTGAGTCTGACAATCACTAAAATTTGGAAAGATTGTCTCTAGAGCTATCTCACAGGTGGAGAGAGGTCCATGGGTCTGCAGAAGGTGGTGGCAGGGCAGACCCCACTCTGCCTGCCACTCAACTCCAGAGTTCTCTCTTTCAGGAGTCCGGCTAAGCGTGGCAGGTCATAGGGTCTGCCTGGACACAGGACATAGATGGAATGGTCACCGCCAAGCATCCTCCTTCTAGTCAATTTGGTGTCGAGGGAAGAGCGCAGTGTTTGCATGTGAGTTCCCTCCAGCTTATGGCGAGGCTCTGTGTGTCCCAGGAGAAGTGTGCTTCATAGCACTCCAGGGGCTCATTTGGGGGAACCTGATCGCCAGGCCTTTCTTCCGAGGCACTCTAGGCAAACACAAACCACCCTTTGGGATTAGCAGCCAAGCGGCTTAACCATGTGTACCACCGAGACATTTTTGACTAATTATATAATCTCCCCAGTCTCAGTGTTCTCCCCTCTAAGATGGAGCTGACACCATCTAACCCACCCCAACCCAACACAACCCACTACGTTCCAACTCACAGGGGCCTTACAGAAGAGGCTAGAACTGCCCCCTGGGGCCTCAGGGGCTATAAGTCTATTCAGGAGCAGACAACGTCTCCTTTCTCACATTGAGCGGCTCGTGCTTGAAGCCCACTAGGCCACCAGGGCTAGCGAGTACCGTTTGATGCTCTTCTTTTTCTCCCTGTCCTCCCCCTTCTGCACATTCTACCATATTGATTATCTGGCAAAGCACTGGCTGAGTCCTGCGGGCATTTCACTGTCTCACACAGTGTTGTCCTTATCCTTGCGGGAGGCTCCTCACCATCCGATTGTCCATCTCTGGGCTCAGTTTTGACTGTTAAAGACCCTCTGACATGATGAACACTAAACTCAAAAGACAGTATCACCAAGGCCACCTACAATGGCATCAATGCCACCCTCCATCTGGAGACTCTACATCCATAACGCAGCTTAAGATTGCGTTCGATTTTTTCTAGCAGCCGTGTCAGACTCAAGCTCATATTGAGTTCGTGGTCAACTAAAACCTCGAGATCTTTTTCACATCAATTGCTCTCACGCCAGGTCCACCCCATTCTGTACTTGTGCCATTGATTTTTTTTTTTAACCTACACATAGGGCATTCCATTTATCCCTGTTGAATTTCGTCTGATTGGTTTGGGTTCGTGAGATCATGGGGATGTCTTCTATCGCTTCTTCCCCGTAGGTTTGAGTGAATAGGTAAATTAAGGAAAGCCGTATGGTCTACCAGGGGAGAGCTCTCTCCAGGTTGTGGTAAGCCAATGTTTGAGGTACTTTTCAACCCAACAGCTAGCAACCATTTTGCTTTTCTTCATCTTATCCATAAATCTAGGAAGAAGATTCTTTGCCGGATATTAACATTCACTACATCCACAACATTTCCTCAATCAATAAAAGAGGTCCACTTTGAGGTGATGTACAAATTGAATGCCCGCTATAGTTAAACATAGCGTGGGCTGATTTACAAAGGTAAATAGGACCCAGTCCTTGACCTCAAGAAACTTATAATCTAGTAGGAAGATGCGCACACCATTCATCATTGTTCAAGCAGAGTGTGGTCGTGCTATGACAAAGGTTTGAAATACGAGGATGGATTTTTAAAAATATATAAAAGGAGCTTCTAACCAGGGCTATTGGGGGAAGTCTTCTTGGGGAGGTAGATTGGATCTAAGCATTGCTAACTACTTAATGGGCCACATCTTATTCTTGGTGAGTGCATGCCAGCTCCGGGTATCGCCATTTTCTTTGCTTAGTGCCCACAAATTAACTGTATAATATTGCCCCCTAAGAGGTTTTCAGAGCACAATATTGAATTTTTTAGAGTGCTGTTTGCATAAACACATCTCTCTCTCTCCCTTTTCTGTATGCCAAGATGACACTAGACCTAACCCTTTGTGGGTATATATGTGTGTTTGTGTGGGTGTGTGTCTTCTTAAAGATGATCGACATCAATTTTGGGATCCGACCTGCTTTTCCTCTAGGGCCCCGATAGATGGATTTTCTGGGGAAAGGTAACTAAAATGGCATAGGTTACCTGCCCAGTCCCTTCTCTGATCTAGCTCTAGACGAGGGGTGGGGAACCATTTTCCTGCCAAAGGCCATTTGGCTATTCATAACAGCATTCTCGGGCCTCACTAGTCAAACATTGAATCAACTCACCCCAATGTAGGGGCTGGAACTGCTTCTCTTTGGTGAGAGTAGGCTGCTAGCTGGTGTTGATGATTTTATGGGCCTTCTTGGCGCACAGGGCAAATGTTCCTCCTCTCTGCCCTAGATGCCTCTCCTGTTGCCTATTGTCCCATTCCTATTTGGAAGATTCCCCCCCCCCCTTTTTTTTTTTTTTTTGGCCAAGAAGACATAGACAAGCTGGGGGATTGAGAAGATCTGCCTTCTCTCCCGCTGTTACATCCTATTTTCAAGCATGGAGTCTCAACCCGTCTTCCTTTTTGCTTTCTCCCCTGACATAATGACCAAGGCCCTTTTTTTTGTCGTCTCAGCTTGTTCTGAGCCTTTGTCTTCCTGACACGCTCATGCTATTCTCATTGTCATCCCTGTTATGGCCGTCTCCTTCCATCTGTTGTGTGTCCTTTATAAGAGGAGAAAGGAAAAAAAATTTTCATCTGATAATAAGTGTAGCGCGTGCTTGTTGTAACATACTTGAAAGGTAGAACGCGTCTTGAAAAGATCACCCATCACCAAGCTAGAACCACTGTTGGTATTTTCTACGTCCTTGCCGGTTCCCCGCCCCACCCCTGCGCATCTCTAATTTTATATCTATATCATTTTTAATCAACACTGAAGCCAGAGTGGGTCTACAGTTCTGTGTCTTGCTATTTTCGCTTCGCATTATTTCAGGACCATTTTCGCTTGTCATTACATATTCTTCAAAAGCATGATTTTTTTAATGGCTGCATAATCTTCCACTGTTTGGTGTACATGTCCTTTTAAAACCTAGGCTCATCATATTTTAAAGCTTATTTGGAAAACGACTTTCCTGAAATGCCCTTCTCTTTCGGCCCCACCCCAGCTCCCGCCCAGTGCGCTGTCAGGTTGATGATCTGAGCTTGCAGAGGAAGTAAAGTCCTTCTTAGAGCCTCCTGTCCTTTTGGCCTTCTCCCCCCTGCTCAAGCTCAGCACCACGGCATCACTTGCCCATCCGCTTCCCCCAAGACATCTCCATTTCCTCCCTGCTGTCGGGATTCCCACCTTCCTTTGCTTCTGTTCATCACTGTTTTCTTCCCAGATCTCCATCCCTGCCCTGGTCAGCATCAATCAGTTTGGAGCCGTGGAGAGGGCACTGAGTTGGGAACCTTGGTTTCTAGTCCAGCATTGACTAGCCACGACATGGGGGCACTTAGTTCATCTTTCTGCACATTAAAAAAAAAAATCTCTCAAAAAGAATCAGGTTACATTGTCCCCAGGATCCTCTCCAGCTGTGAAATGTGACAATCGGGAACCCAGAAGAGCAGTTTCTTTTCTGGATTCTTTTCTTTCTGGAAGATCAGATGGGTGAGACAAGATATGAATCCATCAACTTTTATGTCTAGGATTCTATTGGACCAATCAGCCAACGTTTTTGATGATCTACGGCATGGCAGGTCCCATGCTAGACGTACCAAACGGAAAGAGATGGGGTCCCTGCCTTCAAAGTGTCACAGGCTGGTAGAGGACAAACATTAAGAAAAAAAGAAACCCCAGCTATGATACAGATGGAGTCCAAATGTTTAAAAAAAGAACAGTTTTATTGGTACTTCTTCCACATATAGATTTGAAATTTGGCTTACACACTAGCTGCAGTAAGGAATTGGGGGGCAAAATACCCTTTCTCGTTCTTGGTTCCCCCGGTTCTGAGCAGAGCGACCAGACGCTATTACCTGAATTTTGTTCTTTTGCCTCCATCTCCTGTTAGCAGCATACCATCTAGAAAGTTCCTTGACCTCTGTACCCCCATTTCTTTATCTGCCAAATGGAGCTAATAGTATACATTTCTAGCTTACATGTTTACATTAATTAAATGAGTTCATATAGATAAAATGCTTAGATCAATGCCTGATAGCTAGTGAGAACTTTAAAATGTGATTGCTGCTCATGTAAAAATTGAAGCCAAGTATGCATATGGCATACAGTCTCTGGGATCATGTTGGGAAATCGATTGATTTTAGCGATTATTATTATTATTTCTACTGTATAGGTCTAGCTAGATGGTTATGGAAACTCCAAGAATGGAGACCTGAATACTGCTAAGGGAGGAGCTGATTTGCTTTTCTAGCCTGAAGACACTCAGCCCAGAGAACTCAAGGAACTTGTCCAAGGCCACACAGCTAGGGTGCCAGGAACACTCGGAGTTCCACCTCGCAGACGTTGTGGGGCGTGAGTCCTTGGTGCAGTTGGTGTCCCCAGAGGCACGTGGATATAAATGGGCAAAGCAGAACTGAGGCCTGGCTCTGATCCGATCCTGAACTCAGTGGATGTCCAGAAGCTGGCTTAGTCAAGGAGCACAGGTGGCTGGCCAGGGCGAGAAGACTGACAAAACCTGGTCTACCCCAGAGTCAAAGCTTTGAGCCAAGTGTCCAAGGGCTTCTCCTTGTACTCTCCTCTTGAGCTGGGCCAGGCCAGATTCCTGCATTGTCCAGCTGATGGATGGGAGGCCATGAGCTATGTTGTCCACCAGCACTGGCCCTAGCCCAGCCCTCTGGCGCCCCTTCCTGGTCCACTACAACACCCCCTCCCTCCTCTCTTCTGTTTGTGCTGCCTGTTTCTCCCGTATATTCTCTCTGGGAACATACTCCCCCTCCCTCCCTTTCCCTCCTCACTGCTGCCTGAACCCCCACCTCCCCCAACTCCTTCCCTCTCTTTCTTCCTTCCACCCTGGGCCACCACTCTTCCCCTCTCCGGATCTCCTAGTCAGAAACATGCCGAATGGAGCCAGCCCCATTCCCATTCCCAATGAGATGGGAGGGCCGGGTGTCAGCCCAGACCTCGGAGGCCCCACGGCGCCGGCGTGGGGGTGGGGCAGGGGCTGCGCGGGCAGGCTGCCCTGAATGACAAGCGGGGATATTGATCGCCTTCTGAACTCAGCCCAGCCGATAGAAGGTAATTAATGACTCCATTTGCCTCAGTCCCAAGGAGAACAATTGAGTTTGAAACTGCAACAACTGGCAGCTGGGGAGACTGGGGGGCGGCCTGGGGGTGCAGCCTTCAGAAAGAGGAGTATGGAAGAGCAGGGCTCTGGGGGCGGCGTGGTTAGGCGTTGGGGCTGCGATCCCCATGGTCGGCTGTTCGAAGCCAGCAGCAGCAGCTCTGTGGGAAAACGAGGGGACTGGCCACTCCGGTCCACAGTGACAGTCTCAGAAACCCACAGGGGGCTCTCCTGAGGAGTCAGCATCGACTCCAGGAAGGTGAGAGTGTTAGGCAAGACCTCTGCCACAGCCGGCCCCCACCCTCCCGGTGTCCCCAACTCTGAGGCCCGCCGCCCATCCACCGCTGTCACTTCCCCCGCAGACCTCCACATTGGCTGAATGAAATAAGACCTACTTTCCCCAAGGCTGCTGCTGCCCGCCTGCTGTGCCACCTTGCCAGCCGGTGTCCTCGCCTATAAAACAGAACGAGGGGCAGGTGTTCTGCCAGTGTCCTGTGAGGCTGAGGACGGTGTGTGTGCACGCGGGGCACGCCAAGCACAGAGGGAGTGCCCGGTGAACCAGAGTGACCATGGCAGCGGTAGTCTGTGACCAAGAAGCCAAGGCAGCCTTTTGCTAGGGACAGACCCGATGGTGGGGAGGCCGTTTCCTTCTGTAAAGAATGATCACAGCGGTAATCCTTGCCAAGCCCTCCCAGGGGTTCTGCAGACAGCGAGTGGCCCACCGTGAGGTCCGAAACCACCAGCTGCTCTGGGGAGAAAAAGGAGGCTCTGTACTCCCTGGAAGACTTGGTGGCTCAAAAGCCGACAGGGGCAGTTCTACTCTGCCCTGTAGGGGCGCCATGAGTGCCCATCTGTGCGGACTCTCATGACGGTGACTTGAGTTGAATTGAAATGCTTCCCAAAATTCAGCGGATTAAATGAGTGTCTATGAAAGTTCTAGCATTTTTTGTTTTCTCAGAAACGGGTAGATACTTACATGTGAGCTTAGAAACAGAAGTTCATATAGTCATTATACTTTTTCTAAAAAATCCTTGGAAAGGCCTCGTCCCTGCCTTCTGGGGGTCGAAGGACAGCTGCTGTTCTCGACTTTGATGTGCCTTTGTGCTTTCTGACCTCGGACACAGCATGGTTTGATTCTGTCTGGGGCCACTACCCCTTCCCCATCTCCGGGTCAAGACATGAACGGACTCTTGTTTGAAAAGCCAGATAGGATGTAAACCTGCAAAGAGACAAGGCACTTTGGACCTTGTCCCTAGACCCCAGCCTAAGATGCATCCTGCGATGCCCCCCGCAGCTGCCAGGACCCCATTCATGACTGGCCAGCAAGAGAGCTCTGACCTGGGCTCAGAGAGGTGGGAGGCAGGGCCAGGGATATATGGGGAGTGGCAAGACTAAATGCATGGGGAATCAAGACATTTTTTTGTTTTGTTTGTTTTGTTTTTGTTTGTTTGTTTTGTTTTGGGGGGGGGGCATCACTGCTGTCCGGTAGTGGGAGTAGGGGGCCCAGCCCCACTGCTGGAATTGAACCTCCGTCCCAGTGGGCCGCAGTCCCGCGCACAACCACTACGCCACCGGGGCTCAGCCCGAATCAAGACATTTAAAAACCGATCACAGGGCTGAGCCCCGGTGACCTAGTGGTTGTGCATGGGACTGTGGCCCACTGGGATGGAGGTTCAATTCCAGCAGCAGCTCCACAGGAGCAAAGGCTGGGCCTCCTACTCCCACCACCAGAGGGCAGTGATGCCCAAAAAACAAACAAACAAAACCGAGCACAGAAATCATTGACCTTGGGAAGTGTCCCAACTGAGGCCAGCCTATGAGCAGGAGGGGAAAGGTTACCGGACCTGCCCCACCTTCCTGCTCCTTCTGGCGGTGGCCGCTGTCCAGTGAGTGACTTCAACTTCAGGGGAGCACACCTTCCAGCTCCGCTGGGGGCAGTGTTCTGTTGTGATTGAATGGCTACTTTCTCAAAGTAGATCACTAGACCCTTCTTCCTAGTTTGTCTTAGTCCGGAAGCTTTTCTGAAACCTGTTGACTATGGGTGGCCCTCTTGGTCTTTAAAACACCAGCCACAATGCTTCCAGCCTCAGGGGAACGTGGGAACTGACCGTCTGGTGGAGGCTTACCGAAAGCTTACAGAAAGAACTCCTCCCCTGTTGCACAAACTCTAGACCAGGGGCCCTCAAACTACTGCCCGCGGGCCACATGTGGCCCATGGAGGACTGGGTGTTTTTTGCCACGCTCCCTGTCCTGCTTAGCAGCTGACTCCTGGGTCCGCAGTGAATTGGTTCGTAGTTTTGTTTTGTTTAGAACTATAGTCCAGCCCTCCAACACTCTGAGGGCCGGTGACCCGACCCCCTGTTTAGAAAGTTTGAGTCTAGACCCCTGTTCTCGACCCTGCAGAACATGAAGGAGGAAGCATGACTCCTAAGCAGGAAGAAACCATTGCTATTTGCTGGATGACTCTCCTGCCAGGCAAGCTGCTCCCAGGCTGGGCTGGTAGCCGCTGCAGTGGGTCAGTCCCCAAATGTTTTCGGAGAACCCTCCGGGCTAAGTCCCCCAGAGCATGTGCTCTAGGTAGAGTGCTTGACTTTCTCTCATTTAATCTGAGCCTCGATTCCCCTGCCCCTCCGTGTGCTCGCTGGTTACGGAGGGGCACGCAAGCCTGGCCCACCTTGGAGGATGGATGGGGAGCCCAGGTCACCTCGGGTCTGTGAAAGCTTTTTGTTACGAGCTAAGCAAGCAGGACGTGGTCAGAGGCACAGACAATATGAGCCTTTGTTCCCCTTGAAAGAAAAATATACGTCAACGTTGTAGCTCAGCAATTTGTTTAATTTCAGTCATTTATTTATATCCCGCCTCATTCCATAAAAGCTTTGTGATCGCTTGCTCTCCTTGAGATCCTGGAGTGGGGTCCGGGCCTGAGTGTCTTTAGACCTTGCTGTGACCTTTTCCGAGTCACCCCCCTGCCTCTCTGTCCTCACAGTAGTTTTCCGGACTGTCACTTGAGGATTAGGGACAGGTGGTGGGCCGGGTCTCAACCTTCCTCATGCCGAGACCTTGTCACGCACTTCCTCATGTGGTGGTGACATCCAGTCCTCAAATTATTTTCGCTGTTACTTCACTGTCATTCTGCGACTGTCATGAATTGGGTGACCCCTGTGAAAGGGTCTTTCGTCCCCCAAAGGGGTGTCGACCCACAGGTTGAGAACAGCTGGTCTACAGCACCCAGCACAAGTACCAGAGGTTGTAGCCTCAGGATAAGAAGGTTGCAGAGCGGAAAGTTGGGGGGTCTCTGGAAGGGAGCCCCTATCTTTGATGGGGACAACGGCCCTCAGCTGGGCCCTCTCAGTTTGGCACCCATGTGGCCCAGGGTCACGTTCAGAGCACAGATCCTGAAGTCAGACAGACCTGCATTCAAATCCTGACCGTATTTGCGAAACCGACTGGCTTTGGGCAAGCTCCTTGACTGCTCTTGGCTTCCGTGTCCTGATCTCGAACATGGGTCTTGCCACGTGGTCCTCCTGAGGGATACTGAGCATGCGTGGGCAGCAGTGGCTCTCAGACACTCTGGGGACGCGTGAGCAGCAGCGAGAGAACAGAACCCTTCCGGTCCCTTCCTCCCTCTGTGGGCCCGCATTGTGCCTGCAGGGGCCTCATCTCCCAACTGCCGTTCATAAAGGTGGTCTGGGTGTGGGTCCAGGACCTCCAGCGGCAGGTTCCCACCCTCTTCTTGGACCGCCCCGACCAGGCCTTAGTTGGTTACCTCTAGAGGTGAGGTCAAGGGCCTCCATCCTGCCACTGGCTGTTTTGGAAAGGGCTCTCTCTGAAACCAGCTCTTCCTCACTGGCTGACAGACCTGTTTTATCCCAGCTGTCCTCTCTGGGATCAGGGCAGCAGTGCAGGAAGGGGCAAGAGTAAGGCTGTCTCTAGGCCTGGTTCTCAAGGAGCCTGGACCGGCTGCTCTGGGTGGCAGTTCTGCAGATTCTTGAGAACCTAGTGCTCGCTGTCCTTTGGTCAAGGCCCCATAGGTGGGCATGGTGGTATGGCTGAGAGAAGAGACTGCCTTTTGGGAGCAGGGCTGATGCTCTCGGATGGTCAGCTGTGTGTGTGTGTGTGTAAGGAGCATCGGCTCATCAGTGGCTGGGGCAGGTCTTGCCATATCCTCTGGGCCAGAGGGGTATCAGCCTGGCCTGCCCATGACTCATGACTAGGCATCCTGAGCTGCCAGGTCAGTTACCGAGTGGCCAGTCCACAGAGAGCCTCTGCCCAGGGCTGGGGCTTTGAAGGCCACCCGTGTTGTTGTTTTGAACCAGTTTTGAATCACAGCAATCTGATGCCCAACAAAAGGAAACACTGCCTGGTCTTAAGTCAGCCTCACAGCTGTTCTTAACGTTTGAGCCCCGCGATGCAGCCACGGACGGATGGACGGATGGAGGCTGTCAGTCCATCTTGTCAAAGGTCTTCTTTTTCCCTGCCCTCCACTTTACCCAGCATGATACCCTTATGCAGGGACTGGCCTTTCCTCACAACATGTCCAAAGCATGTGAGATGAAGTCTCGTTCATTCCCTGGGGCAAGTATCTTCCTTCAGCCAAGGCAGCCCGGGCCCCAACATGGGATGCTGGCCCCTTTTTCCCCTTCCCCAGCTTCCTGGAGCTTCTCTTCCTTGGCATGGACCTTCTGACCTCTCCCAGCCAGTGTTCCTCATTTCCTTCCTGCCTTCCTTCTCTGACATCCCTCTTTTTCTCTGGAGAGAGCCCATAAGAGGTGGGGGGGAGGGGGTGGAGATGGTCTGCCTCACTGCCCTCACCAGAATGCCAGTCCCCTCTCCCTGCCCTCATAACTTTCACCATTCAGCATGCCTGCCACGCTCCCCTCCTCCTCCTCTCCTTCCTTCTCCTCTGGGGGGGTGGGGTGGGGGTTCTCCTTCAGCCTTTCTCAGGGTCCTGGTCAGGCTTCTACCTGCCCCCACAGCACCTTCTCCCCCGACCCCCCTTCTCGTCTCCACTCCCCCCCACCCCACATCCACTTTCCACTGTCCTGTCTCCCCAGAGCTGATTTCCTCTGGTTTTTTCCTCCCCTCCCCCCGCCCCCTCTCCCTTGCTGCCTCTGTAACCTGTCTCACTAGCAGGGCCCGAGTCTACCAAAAAAATAAATAAATAAAAAGGTCAGCGAGCGGAGGGAGCAGCAATAACCCCTAAAACAGTACTATCAGTGGAACATGATTGATCAATTGAATTCCATAGCGGCTGAAAAATGTGGGATTAAGTAGTGTATTATACGCACAATGAGTTGAGGCATGATGTTCATTTCAAGTTCATTTCGCCGGCCTCTGCCACCAGATCAGGCAATCAATAGGGGCAGCAGATATCATATATCACCTCTCTGCGGGCTGGGGAGAGAGCACCATAATCTCTCGCAAATTTAGAGTGACAGATTTGTCAAGATCTGAAGGGCCCCTGAATAAATGAAGGAAAAGAGACTCCTCCAGCCAGTGACCTGAGGACAAAGCTTCAGTTCAGTCCCTACACACATGCGCACACGCGCACACACACACTGCCTGGGTGAGCCAAGCCACACACATAGACATACCCAAACGTACGCAGAGGCAAGACATGAGTCTTCACACACACACACACACACACACACACACACACACACATACACGCACGCACGCACCACGTGTGGCCTCGTGCTCACAGACAAACACACGTTTTCCTTCCCAGAACCTCTTTTAATGACACTGAAATACCGCTCCCCCCCCCCCCCCCCTGCCTCCCTCACTCCCAACTGCAGGCCCCACAGACAGGTAGGGAATGCCAGGAAGAGAGAGGTCAACGGGAGCAGCATGCCTGCGGATGCAAGCAGGGGAAGCCGAAGGGTGGTCCTCCTGGGACAGAAGCAGGCCTCCCAGAAGCAGGCGGGCTGGGCTTCCGCGTCCTGGGTGAACGCACACACATGTGCACACACATGTGCATTCTTCCAGTCAGGCTCTCAGTGGGTCACTTACATGCATACAGAGACACTTAGCTTGATGCTTGTTTGGGTGCAAACACAGAGACTGCTCAGCCCGGGACATAGACATGCCTTACGCCAACTCATACAGGGAGACATGACACTTACCCTGAAGGCTGTTACACACACCACACACACACACACACACACACACACACACATTTTGCTCTTCCACCCACTCCAGAATTGAGAGGAGGGGGGTTAGGAGAGATCCCATTAGGAAGACACACCCCCAAGTCCAGCCAGGGAGGCCAGCGAGGGAGGCTAGTTGCAGGTTGAGGTTAATCAATATGTAATATTTTCTATGGTCTCCCGAATGATACTGTACGGTGTTACTGTATATAATGCAATATTGATTATATCATATCATATAATCACCTATAAACTGATATATATAACAGTCCCAGAGGAGCACTCTGGGGCCTGCAGCATGGGCTGGCTCCAGGCCCAAGACTCCCCCCTGGAATCCAAGCTGAGGCTCAGTGGGGGTGGGGGTGGAGACCCAGCGGGGACTCAGCAGAAGCGGAAAATAACCAAGAGTTCTGATGCCAGTAGGTAGAGGGGACAGAACCACCAGAAGCCGGGCCGGGTGCGGCCTCGGGCGACAGCCTGGTCCCCCAGAGAGGGCACTAGGGTGACACGGCAGGGACTCTTCTTTGTTGGGGAAAGTCTCGCGTCCTTGTGGAGACCAATGGAGATCCAGGTGGCCAAGGTCAGGACTAGAAGCAGAGAGGGCAGCCAGGACCCGGGGAGCAGCCACAAGGGCAGTGTCCATAGTCCCAGGCCTGGCTCCCAGGACACCTGCTCTCCCCTGCTCTGCCTCCACTGGCCCCCGCCCCGACTCCCCCTGCGAAATGCCTGCTCCTTGCTTCCAGAGCCCCTCCTTCCCCGGTGGGGGAGTTAATTACTTCACCCGGGCTCCCTGACACACTCAGCCTCGGAGATTTGATGATTTTCAACCCTTGGAATCAGTGGAACTGAAATTCATCGTGGAGCCAAGTTCCATTCTCCACAGGCTCAGCGATGCTGGTCTAGTCACCAGCTTCGTCCCTCAAGAACCCCGACTGGGGGGCCGGGCAGGGTATCCAGGCGAGACAGCTCCTAGGCTCCACCTCTGCCCAGGCTTCCCGGATCCCACGCTTGGCCAACTGCCCTCCCCTTCTCTTCCTCGGCCAGGGCTCTGGGGTACAGCTGGTCCCCCAGAGCCAGTCCCTCCAGCCCAGGGCCAGGAGCAAGGGTTCTGAGCCAGGGTGCCAAGTCCTAGGGGCAGAGAGCCAGGTGCCGCCTCTTCACCCACTGTGCCACCTCCGAGCCTCTGCTGGCGGGGCACTGATACTCGGGGTGTTTGTGTGTCCCCCAGACGTATCCGAGGGCCCCGTCCCCAATGGAGACGCCCAGAGTGGCGTGGACAGTTTGCGGAAGCACTTGAGAGCGGACACCTTCACCCAGCAGCAGCTGGAAGCCTTGGATCGGGTCTTTGAGCGTCCTTCCTATCCCGACGTCTTCCAGGCATCCGAGCACATCAAATCCGAACAGGTGAGGAGCCAGGCCTCACCCCCTGGGCGCCACCAGCAGCCTGTGGGCTTCCCACAGGGGCGGGGCATCGTGATGGGCTTAAGAACCAGGGAGGTGTGTAGGCGGGAGCCCTGGTGGCATCATGGCTACATGGTGGGCGGCTAACCAGAAGGTTGGCCCTTCGAAGCCCCCAGCTGCCCCGGGAGAGAAAGAAGGGACTTGGTCACCCCGGGGTGCAGTTCTTCCTGTGAGCTGGCATGGCCTCGATGGCGGTGAGTTTGTCGAACTAGAAATGCTGGACTCTGGGTACGGCTTCTCTTTGGGGATGTGTGTGTGTGTGTGTGTGTGTCTGTTTCTCCCTCTGTCGAAGGGAGGGATGGGACACAAGGGTCTCTCACACCCCTTCTGGCTCTGCCTGTGTCCCCACCTGTCTGTGTCTCTTTGCCCCACCTTCCAGGGTGGGTCCGACCGCAAGTCCATGCCCCGCTTCTGGCTCAGGGTCAGGACCCCGCCCCCGTACCTGCTTCCTGCCCCCAGTGTAGCCCGTCCAACTCCCCGTCCACAGGCCGGCTGGCTGCCACCCCCGCTGACCCTACCTCCCCACTCCCTGTCCATGCAGAGCACCCAGCACGAGACACACACGCACCACCGCACTAGGACATACGATGCACAGAAACATGCCTCCCGACTGAGGCCTCACATGCATGTCCACACGCTGACCGCCCCCAGGCCAACTCTCGGAGCCCCCTCCCGCACAGGGGAATGCCCCCAGACCCCCAGCCTCACAGACATCCTGGCATGTCCCGCCACGGCCCATGGGGACAGCACCCAGACCCGGGCCCTAATCCTAGGGCTGCCCGCTCATTTCTCTGGCCCAGCCAGCCTGGGCGGGGCCCACCTCCAGCACCCAGCTTTGTATGCCGTGCCCGCCTGCGTGTGCGCGCACGCGCGCCCCCCGCGCACAGGCCCGGCCCTCCGCTGCCACCCGGCGCCTCCACGCCCCGCGCGGCTCCTTCCGCTCCGACTCCAGCAGCTCCCGGCCACTCGCCTGCCGTCCCCGCCCGTCCTTTTATCCCCTAAGCTGTTTGTCTTCATAAAACAAAAATCAAAAGTCTTTTTAAGGTGCCCTGAGCCATAAACCAACAGAGGAGGAGCCGGCCAAGGCGGGCGGCTCGGTGCACCCTCCCCAAGTCCCCGGCTGTATTACAATGAATAACCTTTATTTACTTTCATTAGACTATTAAACACCAGCACAGTCATTTTTCCCCCTGAAACTCGGAGCAGGGCCCATAAAGCAAATCCGAAGCCTAATTGAGTTCATTTTAATTTCTCTCCGATCACAGCGAATTACTCTGGTGATAAATCAGGGGGCAGCTTCACCCCCAGTAGAAGGCCTAATTTGCAGCTAATTACAAAACTGATTTCTACAGGAAGATCAATACGAGAAGGAATTGGAAATGACGAGGCAATCCCGGTCCAGCCGGGGAAAGGAGGGGGCCCTCTGGGGCGGGGAGGGGGGGGCCCCAGGAAGCGGAAGGGGGAAAAAAACGGACCCGAAAGAGCAGAAAATCAGTTTTAATTTAACGTAATATTAATCAGAGCAACTTTTCCTGCTTTGTGCAGGCTCCCGCTCGGCCCGGCTCCGGGGTCTGGCTCGGCGGTGACAGCAATAAAGAGGCAATTACCCGAGTGTTTCGGGCAGGACACCCTTTCAGCGTCAACGACTGGCCCCCTCCCACCCTTCTGTTAGCCATGTGGACTCTCCCCCTCCCCAATTTCATACCCCAGTGCACAGGCAGAGAGCGAGGGGCCCGTGGGGCTGGCTTTGTTTGTTTTTTAAAGAGGGGCACCCGTTCCTGATTCATCCGGGCAGCAGTGCCAGGCTGGCGGTCCCACTAGGCCTCCCCCCCCCCCCCCGCGGCCTCTGCCCTCACGGCACAGTGGGTCCCCGAGGCCCAGGCCCCTCAGCCCTTATCTCTCAGCAGGGAGTCCCCACCCCCACCCCGGCCGGCACCCTGCCCTTGAGACTGCATAGGCAAGGGGTGCTGCAGAAACGTAAAGGGTGTCGAGGTGCAGGCACCTCCAGCTTCACCGCTCCAGGTCTGCCCCACCCGCCATCCTAGGGGTCCGCCCCCTGGCTCTCCCCTCCCTCTGCCAGGCCGGCTCCTTCCTCCCCATCTGGGAGGGCGCTGGTCCTCCTCTCCATCTGCCCAGCCAGCCCTTTCTCTGTGTGCGCATCAATAGAGAGCTGTCGCTTTTCTCTCTGCTCCCAGGGGAACGAGTACTCCCTCCCAGCCCTGACCCCTGGCCTTGATGAAGTCAAGTCGAGTCTATCTGCATCCGCCAACCCGGAGTTGGGCAGTAACGTGTCAGGCACGCAGACGTACCCTGTCGTGACCGGTAAGGGGCTTCCAGCAGGGGGTGGGCGCTGCTTTTCAGTGGGCGTGCCTCAGATCCTGGCATCAGGGTCCCGGTGTGACGAGCAGACCTCCCCATAACATCTGGGGGGAGACCCAGCTCCCCCAACCCAGGGTGCTCCCAGAACAGATGTGTGCCGGTGTGGGGAGAAAAGAAGTGAATGTGTGTGTGTGTGTGTGTGTGTGTGTGCGCGCGCGCGCGCGCGGTGTTGTCGTGGGCATCCTCTGCCCACCCTCTCGCCGCCCCCTTTCTCTTTTCCTCTCCTCCACCTAGGGGCCTAGGATAATGGGTTTATGGCTAGAACTTCCCCAGGAGAAGACAGGGAAGGGAGCACAGAAGGCAGGCTGGCAAGAGGGGAGCATAGGTTCCCGGCATCCCACCCACAGGGAGCGCCCCAAGGCTTCCACGGGGCACACCTTCCTCTCTGTCAAGCCAGCGTGGGTGATTGTGGTTTAGAAGGGGCCAGGCCCCAGCTCTGCAGAGGTGTGGGAACCATAATTACTGGAGGCCTTGTGCTTCCCAGAGAAATCACTGCGCCCCAGGCTTGGTCTTCAGGCCAGACAGGCTCAGGCTTGACCCTAGTCCATTGCTGGGGGGTCAAGACCTCCAGGGCTTAGGCATGTGGGGGTGGGGGCAGCTCCAGTGGAAGGAGGCCGAGGCGTGGCTCGGGGAAGGCTGAGGACGCGTAGGTCAGGGGGCTGCAGGCTGCGGAAGGCCCCTGGCACTGCGGAAGCGTTTCCGGGCCAGGCAAGTGCCCAAGTGGGAGAGACACACATGGAGGTGTTCTTAAAATTCACCTAATTATTCTGGAGACACTAAAGCCAATGTGCCGTTTGTTCCCTGGGAGACAGGATGATTGAGAAGGGTCTCGGAGGGGATTGGGAGACACTGAGGCGTTACCTGCTCACGCGAGGAGCGTGGAGGCGGCCTGGGGACCCCGCAGCGGGACTGCAGGCAGCTAGCATCACCGTGGCGAGATGAGAAGTTGGGACAGCCCTCACGGAAGGGCAGGTTCTGATAAGGGGCTGACCTAAGGGTTTTGAAGCCTGAGTTAGACAGTGAGCAGACACCTAGTCCCCACCAGGGGGGCTTGGGAGAGCCCTGCTAGGAGCTTGGAGAGTGGAGACCAGATAGCTGCTTCCAGCATAGAGGGAGATGAGCTTTGGGACCCTTTGAGTTCTGCAAACCTGTTGGAGAACGGGGTGAGCTTTTAGATGACAAGCTGAGCTGGGTTCCTTGTGTCAAGATAGGACTGATTATCAAATGACCCACCCTCCTGATCCCACCCGGGCACTCTCAGACCTGCTGGGTATCCAGCCCCAAGGTTGAGAGACCGCCCAGGCCCAGCCACATACCCTCTGAACTGCTTTAAGGTACCACGGTCACTTCTCAAAGTCGCTCCATCTCAGTCAGCTGGCCAACCGGGCCATGCTTCCCTGGTCTGCGTCCAGGAGGCTGGGGCTTCCTGAGGGGGTTGGGGGGTGGGGGGGTGGCTAGGGCTCTGCAGAGTAGGGCTCCTGCTGCAGGGGAAACTTTGGACTTGTACAAGGCAGGGCCTCCACCTGGAGCAGCCCCCCCACCCCACGCTCACCGCAGCCCCCTCCCCCCCACCCCCAATGGCCCTGGAACTGTCCCAGCTCAGCCTGGGAACATCTCCGGCTGATCCATCTGGATCCAAGTGTGAGAAAAGTTCATTTCAGACCCAGCTTGACATTCCCAGGTGGCAAGTTAGCACTAACATCTCAATCTGTATGCGACATTTCAATCAAGCGAAGAGTAACAAAACCAGCACCATTAACATTCAGAGCTGTTCACCAGTGGTAATGACGGGGAAACTCGCTCAGAAACTGGAAATTACCAAAAAGCAAGAAGTGGGGGGAGGGGGGGGAGGGGAGAGGGGGCAGGGAAGGGTTTGCCTACACTCGGGCCAAGATCCAACATTGGATGAATGGTGCCATTACCCGAGAAAGGTCTGCAGATTAGGCTCATTCTTAAAATGCTTTTGCTGGCAATTAAACGGCTGCAGCTATTGATCTTTGTTGATTTTATGTCCTCCTGATTTGCATAATCTATTAAAGATGAATGATTCATGCCGCCTTTATTAGGGGGACAGACAGAATTTGCCGGAGGTACTGTCAAGGTGAGCAGCGGGGCAATGACCAAGCCTTCACGGGCCATCCAGCAATGGGGACACCATGCTGGCTTTAGCACCCGTGACGTCAGCAGGGCAGACCCGGGAGGTGGACTTTCGGAGAGACCTGCTAGAAAGAAGTTGGCATGGGAGGCGGGGGGGCTGGGGGTGGAGGAGACTTGACTTTAAGCAGGGCAGAGAAGACGCGGTAGGTATATTTTCAAGAATTCCTCTCAGAGATTCTTTCTGACTGATTTTCTTGGCGATTGTCAGGGCTTTCGTGGAGGAAGAGAGCGGGAAACCCTTTCAGGTGATGGTGGCCGGGTGTGTGCTGAGGGTGAGGGAGTAGTTGGTGTCATACCTGGACCCACAGCCTGATTTGGGGGTCCCAAGGTGTGCAGCGTCCTCCTCCAGCCGCCAAGTCTCAGACCCTGCAGCCCACCTTCCCCAGAACAGGCAGCAGAAACCATTGACTTTGGCCCTGAGGGCCTCCGTCCAGGAAGTGCCCCACTCCCACCTGAAGAGCTAAACCATATTAATATTCCTGCCGCCTCCTGGCAGCAGAGACTGATTTCAAACTTCACCAGCCGCTTGATGCAGCTGTTCCACAAGATCAGAACCGAGGAGGAGAGAGGAGCCTGGGCCATTGTGTGCAGGGGAGAGCGGTGCCTAGTGGGCCAGGCTACCGCTAATCACATTGCAAGCTAGGGTGGCTGCCAGGGGCCGGGACTCAGCCTGATAGCCTCCGCTCCCCACCTTCCACTGGGAACCAGAGAGAGAGACCGCTTTTTTTTCTGGGTGGAGTCGGTAAGTTCTGCCGAGATTTTAATTTCACTGCATCACAACTCAGCAAGCTGCCAAGTCAAGCTGGTTATTTAAATTTATCACCCACTTTCCCTTCCGCCGCTGGGCTGCTTCGGCTCTGCGGAGACTTCTCTCCAGCCCACTGCTCTAGGCTGCTGGTCTGGAACGAAGCCGAGCCTCTTAAGTGATAAGGAAAAAGGGACCGGCTAGGGGACAGAGTGGGTTGGGGGCTCTGGCCTCATGCTCCTTAGTGCCAGGTTGCCCGGCGTGACTAGTCCCTTCCAGCACCTTCTTAGGCCTCCAGGGGACCGAGCAGAGGGCCACCAGGGATCCTTCTGAAGTCTCCAGGATCCCTGAGTTAAGGCCTTCTCTCTGGCACCCACTATTGTGCCTCCTTCCTTAACACCTGTCGTCATTGTTGGGAAAGACAGCTGCCATTCACCCTGACCTCCACCCCACCCCCACCCCCGCCTGGGCCTGGCCAGGTCCGCAGAGGACGATGACTCGGAAAAAAGTGAGAACTGGTTTCATGTCTGAGTCTGGTGCAAGGCCACCCTCGAGGTCCCGGTAGATCCCCTCCCCGGAGCCCAAAGGGAGTGAGTTGGTGCTGGAGGAAGTCGTGAACAGCGATCTCTGTTCCCTGGGGACCCAGAGGGATACGGCACTCCCCTGGCTGGTTTACCAGGCGGACTTCACTGGCCTCTAGTGGGCATCACTGCCAAGCACTGGGATTGCCTGGTACAAATGTAGTTCTTACCGCCTCCTTTGGATCCCGGAGAGGTTGTGGAGGAGCGGACATGTTGGCCAGGAACAAGCCAGGCTCAGCTTACTGACGCCGAGCTGGAGGCACTAGCAGGACACCAGCAAAGACGACTGCCCAGGCAAGCTTCCCTCTCGACGTGCCAGAGAGACCACCAGGGTCTGGCAGTGTGGGAGAGACTTCGAGCAGGGCACACCGAGTGGGTGGCCCTTGGGTTGGTGACACACCAGAACAGGGGGCACACCCTCCAGCCCAAGGGGAAGGGGAAGAGAAAACTACCTTACTCTGAATACAGACAGGGGCAGAGGGGGTCGGTGTTACCAGAGCAAAGGAAACGCACAAACACCTTCCCGCGACCCAGAGAAGCCCGTGCGAAAGTCAGTGTCACTCCCCCACAATGGAGCCTGTCCATCTGAGCCACCTCCTGTCCCAGAGTCCAAATGTGTATAGCATGAGTCTGTGTGCCTCGAAGCGCCCAGTCCAGACTAAGAACCCACCCGAACCAAGGCGGTCTTCTCTCCGGGGTACAGAAGCAGCCACCCTTCCCTACTGAGAATCTTGCTATAAAAGCAAAACAAAACGGGGCAACCCCCTGTCATTAGGAAGGGTGGTAAGCCAGGGTTATAGATATAATGGATGCGACAATTCACACCCCCTCAAGAACTAGAAATAAGAGAATGATCCCTTGGAACTAGGCATGCTTAATACCGTCAAGAGAGAGAGAGAGAGAGAGAGAGAGAGGTGCTGGTTCTGTCTCTAACGCCTGTCCAGATCCCGTGTCTCCTTTCCCACCACTGATCTGCACATGGGCAGATAATGGGGAGCAAAAGGAGCAGGACTGGGTTTTAAATCTCTTTCCCCCAATCACACCTGGAGCTTCCTGTTTGAGGGTCTAGGAGTCAGCGGGCGGCGGAGCCTCAGGCAGGCCGTGGGGACAGGTCTGTACTTCCTTCCTTGGGCAGGGGGATAAAGTGGTTTTGCTGGTGAGTTGGGAAGAAACTTCTCTTAATGCCTAGAGAAGAGGATTCTGAAAGAGGCTCTGGCTACAAATATCAGGAAGCGGTGCGGAACCTGCCGTGGTTGGAAGACCTCCAGGCAGAGAGAGAAACAGCAGTAGATGCCAGTCTCCTGGAAACTTGCAGGTTTGGGTGCTGGTGGGGGGATCCGGTGAGCCAAAGCGAAAGTTGGAAAAGCCGTGGACTCAGTTTCTGAGGGGAAAATCCAGGGCCTCTTCAAAGCTCTCAGATTCCTCTCCCTGAGTGGGGTAGTCTGAGAAGCAGTCTTTTAAGCAGGTAGGGGGGTGGCCTGTGGGAAATCCAAAGTCTCCCCCTCCCATTTAGGGAGCCGAGACCTTCAGGAACAACAGCCTCTTTCCGGTAGTTAACAAGCCCCCTCCCAACACAACTGCATTTCCCTCCATAAAACAAACAGCTTAGCCCTGGACCAGCCCCTCGGGGGAGGAGAGGGCAATAAAGACTTGAGAAATGCTTCAAAAGGAGGCTGGGAGTCTCCTCGGTCTGGCCTGTCAACTCAAAGTTCCTGATTAACAAGAAGAATTTAGGGCACAGACAAGAGGATCCCTCTCCAACCTTGGAGGGAGACAGGGTTCGGGCAATTTGGGGTAGGCAACAAGTCAGGAAACCCTTTTCCGGACAGACCTCTCCCTAAGACTGCCAAGGCCCAAAGAGACCAGCCTCAGACACCATCCCAAAGCCTCCAGCCGCATCCCGGAGACCTTGGCTCTGATTTAATTATGAGGCATTTCCATAGCAATGAGACAGTGACAGATACTGCCTGAGCTCTGGGCCTGCATCCCAGGAGTCCCTAGATCAAGGTTCGTTCCTTGCTTTTCCAGCCAGTCCGTTTCTATAGGAAGAAGATATTGAAAAGATGAGGTCCTAATTCTTTCTAGGGTTTGGTGAATCAGGCCAAATTTGAGCCCAAATAAAGACAGCAGCACTCCTAGCTCCAGCACCGAGCCCATGTCCACGTCTGGGTCCATCAGCATCCCAGTGGCCATGGGCTGCCCCTCTCCAGTTGGGTATCATGGGCAGAAACACTGATGGCTGACAACACAGAGATGGGTGACAGAGGCTAGGAGGTGTGTGTGTGTGTGTGTGTGTGTGTGTGTGTGTGTGTGTGTGTGGTGGGATGGGGGCAGAGTAAAGAAGAGATGAAGGATTGCCATGTTTCTTCTTGAGGATGCAAGTCTATAAACTGCATCTACACCCATGGCAAATTTGGTGGATCCTCTCCTCCTTTCATCTCTGCTATCTCATCACGACTGCATGGTCCCTACCCCCTCTCATTCACTGAGAGACCCCCAGGAAAGGCCAGTCTGAATTGGAAACACACTGGTTTCCAGAAAGCAGTGGGCTCTCTTTCTTTCTTTTTTTAAAAGAATCATTTTATTGGGGGCTCATCCAACCCATCACAGTCCATCCATCCATCGTACGCCCGGCGCATTTGTACATCTGATGCCGTCATCTTTCTCGAAGCACTTGCTTCCTACGTAAGCCCTTGATACTGGCACCTCATTCCCCCTCCCTCCCTTCCTCCTCCCCCTGGGCTCTATTTCCAGACTGTGGCATAGCCACCTGAGGTGAACAGAGACTTGTCTAGTGGCGGACACTGGGGACCACCTTCATGGCCATCTAGGGGACTGTCATCTTCCAGCTGGTGCCGATGCTGTGTGGGGATGGGTGGGGTGCCCCAACCGAAGGGGAGACTCTCCAGAAGTCGGGGGGGGGGGGTTGGGAGGAGCCCTTCCCAGAAGTAAGACTGTTTGCCCCACTCTTTGAAACTTTCTCAGAAGAAAGGCTTGGCTAAGTCAAAATGGACTCAGTCCACGCAGCCTTTTCTGAGTGACTGGTGAAGTCCCACTGAATGCAGTGGGTTTGTACTGTGGCCAAAGGCACAGAAACGTCTCGTTGTTCCACCCAACCCCTGCTGCCGCACCCACCCCTTCCAGCTGCTCACACAAAGCCTGAAAGTCTGCTTCTCCCAGTGTCACCCACCCCCTAAGGTGACAGGAGACCCCCCACCTCCATCCCCAGAGTGAACAGAATCCTTCCTCCCCCCCCCCCAAGTAGCCCTAGCCCCAAAGACAAGCCAAGTGCTTTTTAACCCTAAGCCTTGGAGGGCCAGCCCTGCGTTGTTGTCCCTTCTGAAAGGGCTTTGCATGCCTGCAGCCTGGAATCTTCCTCTCTCCTTCCGGTGGCAGCTGGGCTGGCAGGCAGGGGAGGAGGAAATCCAGAGGCGGCTCCCAGAGCAGCCTAATGCCCCGGCAGCTTAAGTGGCAGTTTTCCTCGGGATTAGAGTTTCACTTACACAGAGCGCCTGAAAAACGCTGTGCTTTCGGAAGGATTAGAGCTGACAATCCACCGCTCTCTGAGAACAAACTAAAGCCAGAGAGGAACTGGGAGACCCAGGGGCCTATCGGGAACCCATGCAAACAGGCTTAACTTCTGCCCACCCAGCATGGGGGCCTCTCTTGCTCTGAGACCATCAGAGAGCCTGGGCCCAGCCCCCTGAGCCCCAGCACATGCTCGACAGGGCAGATCTTCATTTGTGCTTTGGTCATCTGGTCAGAGAAGGCAGCTTGGGATGTGGAGAGAGGAGAGGGCTGGGGATGGGCTCCCCCTGTCTTTCTCTGAGCCTCTGTTGGCTCCTCTAGAAAATGACAGAGGCGGGCGAAAAGACAGGCAAGCGGCCTTCCAGCTTTCCTGAATGCCCCTTAGCTTGATTCCAGGACGCCCCTGAGCCTGCCACTCCAAAGAAGAAATGTGCTTCTGCTAACACCCTGGGCTAGCCGTGTACACAGTCAGAACAGGATGGTACACTGGAAGGGGCAGGGTGAGGACCGGGTGGCTGGGGGTGTCCAGCTGGTTGGCCTTGTCACTGGCCTCACTGAGGCCAAGCAGGTCTGGGCAGCATCCCTGCCTGGTCCACACCAGGGACTAGAAGGTCCAGCTGTCCGCAGGCAGCAAGACCAGCCAGGACAACAGCCAAGCTGAGCTGTGAGCCAGCCTCAGATTGAGTGGAGGAGCCACGATAGTGCCAGGGACTGGGACCCAAACCTCTGGAAGGATTTGGAAACCCCAGAAGAGGCGGGATGCCCTGTGTATCTTTCACAGATGGACAAGTTTGCCACTTTCGTGTGCCCGGGATCCCGGGGATGGGCCACAAGGCGCTCCGAGCTGGTATAGAAAATGCCAGTGTCCGGTACTGTTAGGCAGGGATGAAAATGTGGTCCCTGGGGGTCCTGGGAGTATGATGCGCTTTGGTCTCGATGGAGGTGTAGACTATCAGCCTCGAAGAAATCAAACGCCATCGTTTTCACCACCTCGCGAGAAACCGACACCATTTGAAGATGGGGCAGTAAAACAAGAGTTATGCTTTCTGGCCTAAGGGTCTTCTGGGGTGTCAAGCGGATGGCAAAAGTGCTCGTTTTCAGAGAAGGATGCTGAGGAAAAGCATCTCTAGACTCCTTGGACATAACTTTTGCTACATAAATCTGTGTCTCCTCAGTCCGGTCTGAGCCCTTCCTCCCAACAGGTTCGGCTGCCACGGCCGCCTCCTGGCCATTATTTCTTGGTCTTCTGACGGATTGACATCTTCCTTGACTTGAGACCAGTCCTCACCCTCCTCCCTCCCCACGCGGGTCTGCCGTCGGCCATGCCACCTAGCTTATTTGTCTGACTCAAGTGCGTGCCAATGGTGCAGCGTCTTCTGAAGGGTAGTAGGAGTTAGTATTATTGTGTTCTTTCAGAAACCAAACCGGGGCTGAGCCCCGGTGGCATCGTGGTGGTGCGCGGGACTGCGGCCCACTGGGATGGAGGTTCAAGTCCGGCTCTCAGGAGCAAAGGCTGGGCCTCGTACTCCCACCACCTGAGGGCAGTGATGCAAGAAAGAAAGAAAGAAAGAAAGAAAGAAAGAAAGAAAGAAAGAAAGAAAGAAAGAAAGAA